>JBCEWE010002255.1:0-13897 GCA_039877035.1 Silurus lanzhouensis
CTATAATAACATATACCTTACACTAACACAGAACACCCTAATAACATATACCTTACTAACACAGAACTACCCCTATAATAACATATACCTTACTACTAACACAGAACTACCCCTATAATACATATACCTTACTAACACAGAACTACCCCTATAATAACATATACCTCTACTAACACAGAACTACCCCTATAATAACATATACCTTACACTACACAGAACTACCCCTATAATAACATATACCTTACACTAACACAGAACTACCCTATAATAACATATACTCTTACACTAACACAGAACTACCCCTATACATAACATATACCTTCTACTAACACAGAACTACCCCTATAATAACATATACCTTACACTAACACAGAACTACCCTATAATAACATATACCTTACAACACAGAACTACCCCTAAATAACATATACCTTACACTAACACAGAACTACCCCTATAATAACATATACCTTCTACTAACACAGAACTACCCCTATATAACATATACCTTACTATAACACAGTAAACTAACCCTATAATAACATATACCTTACACTAACACAGAACTACCCCCTATAATAACATATACCTTCTACTAACACAGAACTACCCCTATAATAACATATACCTTCACTAACACAGAACTACCCCTATAATAACATATACCTTACACTAACACAGAACTACCCCTATAATAACATATACCTTACACTAACACAGAACTAACCCCTATAATAACATATACCTTCTACTAACACAGAACTACCCCCTATTAATAACATGTACCTTACACTAACACAGAACTACCCCTAAATAAAACATATACCTTACAGTAAAAGTACCCTTAATAACAATCTAACACACCAGAACTACCCCTATAATAACATGTACCTTACAGTAACACAGAACTACCCCTATAATAACATATACCTTACACTAACACAGAACTACCCCTATAATAACATATACCTTACACTAACAACAGAACTACCCCTATATAACATATACCTTACACTAACACAGAACTACCCCTATAATAACATATATACCTTACTACTAACACAGAACTACCCCTAATAATTAACATATACCCTTACACTAACACAGAACTACCCCTATAATAAACATATACCTTACACTAAACACAGAACTACCCCTATAATAACATTAAAAACACAAAAAAAAAAAATATACCTTACAGTAACACAGAACTACCCTATAATAACATATACCTTCACTAACACAGAAACTACCCCTATAATAACATATACCTTACACTAACACAGAACTACCCCTATATATAACATGATACCTTACACTAACACAGAACTACCCCTATAATAAACATATACCTTACACTAACACAGAACTACCCCTATAATAACATATACTTTACATAACACAGAACTACCCCTATAATAACAGATACCATTACTACTAACACAGAACTACCCCTATAATAACATATACCTTACAGTAACACAGAACTACCCCTATAATAACAATAAAAAAAAAAAAAAAAAACCTATAATAACATATACCTTACACTAACACAGAACTACCCCTATAATAACATATACCTTACAACTAACACAGAACTACCCCTAATAATAACATATACCTTTACAGTAACACAGAACTACCCCTATAATAACATATACCTTACACTAACACAGAACTACCCCTATAATAACATATACCTTACAGTAACACAAACTACCCTATAACAATACTACAAACACAGAACTACCCCTATAATAACATATACCTTACACTAACACAGAACTACCCTATAATAACATATACACGTCTATAACAAACCTCACACACAGAACTACCCCTATAATAACATATACCTTCTACTAACACAGAACTACCCCTATAATAACATATACCTTCTACTAACACAGAACTACCCCTATAATAACATATACCTTCACTAACACAGAACTACCCCTATAATAACATATACCTTACACTAACACAGAACTACCCCTATAATAACATATACCTTACTAACACAGAACTACCCTATAATAACATTACCTTACACTAACACAGAACTACCCCTATAATAACATATACCTTACACTAACACAGAACTACCCCTATAATAACATATACTTACAGACACAGAACTACCCCTATAATAACATATACCTTACACTAACACAGAACTACCCCTATAATAACATATACCTTACACTAACACAGAACTACCCCTATAATAACATATACCTTACTAACACAGAACTACCAAAAAAAACAAAACAGAACTACCCCTATAATAACATATACCACGACTAATACCTACTAACACAGAACTACCCTATAATAACATATACCTTACAGTAACACAGAACTACCCCTATAATAACATATACCTTACAGTAACACAGAACTACCCCTATAATAACATATACCTTACATAACACAGAACTACCCCTATAATAACATATACTTACATAACACAGAAACTACCCCTATAATAACATGTACCTTACAGTAACACAGAACTACCCCTATAATAACATATACTTACAGTAACACAGAACTACCCCTATAATAACATATACCTTCACTAACACAGAACTACCCCTATAATAACATATACCTTACACTAACACAGAACTACCCCTATAATAACATATACCTTACACTAACACAGAACTACCCCCTATAATAACATATACCTCACTAACACAGAACTACCCTAAATAAAAATTACCTACAAACACAGAACTACCCTATAATAACATATACCTTCACTAACACAGAACTACCCCATAATAACATATACCTTACACTAACACAGAACTACCCCTATAATAACATATACCTTACACTAACACAGAACTACCCCTATAATAACATATACCTTACACTAACACAGAACTACCCCTATAATAACATATACCTTACACTAACACAGAACTACCCCTATAATAACATATACCTTACATAACACAGAACTACCCATATAAATAATTACACTAACACAGAACTACCCCTATAATAACATATACTTACATAACACAGAACTACCCTATAAAACATATACCTTCTACTAACACAGAAACTACCCTATAATAAAACAAATAATAAACTATACCTAACACAGAACTACCCCTATAATAACATATACCTACTAACACAGAACTACCCTATAATAACATATACCTTACAACTAACACAGAACTACCCCTATAATAACATATACCTTCTACTAACACAGAACTACCCCTATAATAACATATACCTTCTACTACACGAACTACCCCTATAATACATATACCGTTACACTAACACAGAACTACCCTATAATAACATATACCTTACACGTAACACAAGAACTACCCTACAATAACATATACCTTTACACTAACACAAACTACCCCTATAATAAACATGTACCTTACCATAACACAGAAACTACCCCTATAATAACATAACCTTACAGTAACACAGAAACTACCCCTATAATAACATATACCTTACACTAACACAGAACTACCCCTATAATAACATATACCTTACACTAACACAGAACTACCCCTATAATAACATATACCTTACAGTAACACAGAACTACCCCTATAATAACACTTATACCTTACATAACACAGAACTACCCTATAATAACATATACCTTACAGTAACACAGAACTACCCCTATAATAACATATACCTTCTACTAACACAGAACTACCCCTATAATAACATATACCTTTACACTAACACAGAACTACCCTATAATAACATGTACACTAACACAGAACTAACCCCTACTAAAACTAACCAAAAAAAAAAAAAAAATAACTAACTAACACAGAACTACCCCTATAATAACATGTACCTTACACTAACACAGAACTACCCCTATAATAACATATACACAACACAGAACTACCCCTATAATAACATATACCTTACACTAACACAGAACTACCCCTATAATAACATATACCTTCACTAACACAGAACAATAACATACCCCTCCTATAATAACATATACCTTACACTAACACAGAACTACCCCTATAATAACATTAACCTAACTAACACAGAACTACCCCCTACAATAACATATACCTTACACTAACACAGAACTACCCCTATAATAACATATACCTTACACTAACACAGAAACCCCCTACCCCTATAATAATTAAAAACATATTAACCTTACACTAACACAGAACTACCCCTATAATAACATATACCTTACAGTAACACAGAACTACCCCTATAATAACATATACTTCTACCTAAAAAAAATACACAGTAACACAGAACTACCCCTATAATAACATATACCTTACAGTAACACAGAACTAACCCCTATAATAACATATAACTTACAGTAACACAGAACTACCCCTATAATAACATATACCTTACAGTAACACAGAACTACCCCTATAATAACATATACCTTCTACTAACACAGAACTACCCCTATAATAACATATACCTTACACTAACACAGAACTACCCCTATAATAACATATACCTTACACTAACACAGAACTACCCCTATAATAACATATACCTTACAGTAACACAGAACTACCCCTATAATAACATGTACCTTACACTAACACAGAACTACCCCTATAATAACATATACCTTACACTAACACAGAACTACCCCTATAATAACATGTACCTTACAGTAACACAGAACTACCCCTATAATAACATATACCTTACACTAACACAGAACTACCCCTATAATAACATGTACCTTACACTAACACAGAACTACCCCTATAATAACATGTACCTTACAGTAACACAGAACTACCCCTATAATAACATATACCTTACACTAACACAGAACTACCCCTATAATAACATATACCTTACACTAACACAGAACTACCCCTATAATAACATATACCTTACAGTAACACAGAACTACCCCTATAATAACATATACCTTACAGTAACACAGAACTACCCCTATAATAACATATACCTTACAGTAACACAGAACTACCCCTATAATAACATATAACTTACAGTAACACAGAACTACCCCTATAATAACATATACCTTACAGTAACACAGAACTACCCCTATAATAACATATACCTTACAGTAACACAGAACTACCCCTATAATAACATATACCTTCTACTAACACAGAACTACCCCTATAATAACATATACCTTACACTAACACAGAACTACCCCTATAATAACATATACCTTCTACTAACACAGAACTACCCCTATAATAACATATACCTTCTACTAACACAGAACTACCCCTATAATAACATATACCTTACAGTAACACAGAACTACCCCTATAATAACATATACCTTACACTAACACAGAACTACCCCTATAATAACATATACCTTCTACTAACACAGAACTACCCCTATAATAACATATACCTTACACTAACACAGAACTACCCCTATAATAACATATACCTTACAGTAACACAGAACTACCCCTATAATAACATATACCTTCTACTAACACAGAACTACCCCTATAATAACATGTACCTTACAGTAACACAGAACTACCCCTATAATAACATGTACCTTACACTAACACAGAACTACCCCTATAATAACATATACCTTCTACTAACACAGAACTACCCCTATAATAACATATACCTTACAGTAACACAGAACTACCCCTATAATAACATATACCTTCTACTAACACAGAACTACCCCTATAATAACATGTACCTTACAGTAACACAGAACTACCCCTATAATAACATGTACCTTACACTAACACAGAACTACCCCTATAATAACATATACCTTCTACTAACACAGAACTACCCCTATAATAACATATACCTTACACTAACACAGAACTACCCCTATAATAACATATACCTTACACTAACACAGAACTACCCCTATAATAACATATACCTTACACTAACACAGAACTACCCCTATAATAACATATACCTTACAGTAACACAGAACTACCCCTATAATAACATATACCTTACAGTAACACAGAACTACCCCTATAATAACATATACCTTACACTAACACAGAACTACCCCTATAATAACATATACCTTCTACTAACACAGAACTACCCCTATAATAACATATACCTTCTACTAACACAGAACTACCCCTATAATAACATATACCTTACAGTAACACAGAACTACCCCTATAATAACATATACCTTACACTAACACAGAACTACCCCTATAATAACATGTACCTTCTACTAACACAGAACTACCCCTATAATAACATGTACCTTACACTAACACAGAACTACCCCTATAATAACATATACCTTACAGTAACACAGAACTACCCCTATAATAACATATACCTTCTACTAACACACACACACACACACACACACACACACACACACAGTACAGCGTCTACACACCACACACCCATTCTACACATATAATACACACACAACAAAAACACTCATATAACACACATCAAAACATTCACACTACAACACAATTACACATTAACTCTTACACAACACTCACATACACACTCTATATATACACTACAATACACACTACAATACACACACATACACACTCTATACACACACACACACACACACACACACACCCCAGAGGGATCAGTGGTCTTGGCTCCGTCCTCTCTTCCTGATGTCTGTGTGCATGTTTACTGAAAGTCGTATAGACCAAGAGAAGGTGAAACCACACCCTCTGGTAGGACCTGGAGATGAGGAGGTGCAGAAGTATTGGACCTGAGGAACACAGTTGGAGTTGATGCTTTAACTCTTTGTGTGTAATGGAAGAGAATGGAGATTGTTTCAGTGATGTGATGTTTGAATCACAGCTGAAGTAGTTTTGCCCCTGCAGTGTTCAGGATGTAGAACTTCCATAATTCATGTAAATCGTTCTCATTTTTGTCCAGGATCCTCGGGAGGCCGTGCTGTGGATGGCTGTCCATCACAAGCAGAGGAAAGCGCTTGAGTTCTTCTCCAGGGAAGTGGCTCCTGCAGGAACCGGAATGGGTACAGAGCAGTCTGAATGATGTAGCAGGGTCCGGATGGAATCCTAGTTACATTAACAGTAGTTTGGCATAAGAATCAGGAGATCAGGAAATGAATAGAGTGGTGAGCTCGAACATCTAACATATCTTCTTGTGTAAACCCTGCAGCTCCTGGACTTACAGCAATTGTAGGAGGAAGACCTCGAGTGTGAGTGTTTTATATGATTAGTAATGATTTAAGGGTTGTGTTACGGGTTGGGAATTTGAGTGTTTGTGTGTGTGTGTGTGTGTGTGTTTGTGTTTGTGTGTCTGTCCAGGTCACCCGTATTGAAGCCTTTTTTCTTCCTGCATTCCAAAGCGGACCTGCAGGTAAAACTCACACACTCCTGCGTTTTTTAAACTGCACCATTCCACCCAAGCCTTTATAAATTAATCCTCCTAACATCTGGATTTACATCTGCAACAGAAATCAGGACCAACTCACATAAGGTTGAGTGAAGGTAAAAGATAATGAGACATGGGAGGAGGGTCTGCCTGGGGAACGTTTCCTTTTGTTTCATGAAGATCTGATTTCCCAGAGGGAGTCTGTGTTCTAGCCCCCACAGTGTCAGATCTCCAGTGTGTGATGTGGGGGTGGTGAGATTCAGCGATTCGTTTCAGTGCTTTGGCATTAAAGTTAATGATGTGACGTGTTGATTTAAAGATGTGTGCATCTGATATATAAGTATTTGTATGGCGATGCGTCGTTTTGAACATTTTTGCGTCTGTAAAAACGATTTATTTATAAATAATGATTAGATGTTCTACACTTTTATTATTTCGAAAGTGACCCATATTTTGTATGTAGACTGATTTCTGGTCTCTAAACTGTATCTCGAGCGCGTTCTCTCAGCACCACTGCTGCTACGTGAACATGACGCATCACAACACCACGGAGACGGAGGAGGAACTTTCTGTAGCAGAGTGAATCTCAGAGCATCAGATCTGAATCCTATCGTATCAGCAGCTGCTTCATGTGTATCTGTAATGTATCGTATCGTTGCTCTGCATCGTGATGAGAATCACATCGACCTCAGTGACTGTGAAGCGTGTGAGATTCAGGCTCCAGCAGGAGGAATGTAACTTCTCTGTGATGGTTTTTAGGTGGACATCCATCTTAATGGAGATCTGATAGAGACATACAGAGAGACACAAAGTTCTTCACCTGGACCAATTTACACTCCCAGCCACATCCTACAACACCTTCCCACTCCTACAGGTGGGACGCACGCACGCATGCACACACACACGCACACACACACACACACACACACCCCTTTCCCTACACAGAGATAATTTCCGATTGAATTTTATGTTCAAACCAACAACAAATCAATACAGCTTTCAGGTCCAGGACACTGGGCATGCGCGCGCGCGCACACACACACACACACACACACACACACACACACACACACACACACACACTGTAGAGAACATTACTTTATATAGTACTATTTCTATACAATTTAGGGTGAAAAGTGTGTGTGTGTGTGTGTGTGTGTGTGTGTGTGTGTGTGTGAGAGAGAGAGAGAGAGAGAGAGAGAGAGAGAAGGACTGGTGGAAGTTTAATGGTGGGATTTATAAAGAGTGAATGTGAATCAGGGAGAATGATAGATTTGTGTTTAATGTTTGTTAGATTTACCCAGTGGCCCTCACAGCTACAGACTGGAAGAGCTGGTTTACACACGCAGTGGAGATAAAGGAGACGCCGCAAATATCGGTGAGCTGTTCATCTGTTGACCCTAATAAAGTACACTTTCCCGGTATTATTTACAGAGTAATTTAAAGTGTGTGTGTGTGTGTGTCAAGTCAAGTCAAGTCAGGTTTATTTGTATAGCGCTTTTCACAACAGACATTGTCTCAAAGCAGCTTTACACAAATCAACAGTGAAGGTGAATGGTGTGAATTTTTCCCTGATGAGCAGCCGTGGCGACTGTGGCAAGGAAAAACTCCCTTAGATGTTATGAGGAAGAAACCTTGAGAGGAACCAGACTCAAAAGGGAAACCCATCCTCATTTGGGTGACATCAAGAGTTTGATCATAAATCTTTCAACAATACAGAACACTGGAGAGTGAGAACTAACATGAGTACTGGAGTATAAGATTATAAGTGATGTTCTTTCTGCAGTCTTATACAGTCTATATGGTTAGTAGCTCCGAGTTTTATGAGCTCAGCATTTGTGATCATCACAGATCCAGCATCAGCTTCTCCATGCCAGAGCCTTTAACACTCCAGGAGGTCCAATGTCAAAACTCCACACATGTAGCGGGATCCAAATGGCACTGGTACGTCTCTAGATGGTTCGGGATGTTTGTGAGTTCGGCATCTACTTCTTCAAAGGTCCGTAATCATCACGAGGTGGGAGGTGACTGGAGCTGGCCAAACCTCAGGGTGTCTCGGGATGGGGAGAGAAAGAGAAGCAGTGGAGAGGAATTAGCGTAGCTGCTGTTCATGATATTAACAGCACAAGTTGATAATGTGCATGTGATCAGATGTTCTGGAGCACAAGGTTATGATGTGATGTGTGTTATGTGTAGGCTTTGCTAAAAAGATATGTTTTTAATCTACACTTAAACTGGGTGAGTGTGTCTGAGCCCCGAACACCGTCAGGAAGACTATTCCAGAGTTTAGGAGCTAAATGTGAAAAAGCTCTACCACCTTTAGTGTACTTTGCTATTCTAGGAACTACTAGAAGCCCAGAGTTTTGAGATCTCAGGGAGCGTGGCGGATTGTAGCGAGTTAAAAGACTGGATAGATACATGGGAGCCAAACCATTTAGTGCTTTATAAGTGAGAAGTAATAGTTTGTAGTCTATTCGAAACTTAACAGGAAGCCAATGTAGGGACGATAAGATCGGGTGTGTGTGTGTGTGTGTGTGTGTGTGTGTGTGTGTGTGTGTGTGTGTGTGTGTGTGTGTTTATGCGTGTGTGCCCAAAAGATCAGCTACATAAAGACGGTTATGTAAGAGTTGCTCTCATTGTTCTTTTACAGACTTCATTCTATACTGAGTGTGTTCCCAGAAGGCTTTGTGTGTGTGTGTGTGTGTGTGTGTGTGTGTGTGTGTGTGTGTGTGTGTGTGTTTAGGCCAGTGAAATACGCAAACTCTTTTCAGTGGTGTTTTGGTGTGAGGGATCAGGAGCGCTTTATCCCTCACACACACACACACACACACACACACACACACACACACACACACACACACACACACACACACACACACACAGCACCCTGTGGTGTGTTCAGGAGAAAAAATTGTCTCAGGGTTTACAGTTTTGGTGAGAAACTGGAATGAATGCAGTTAAAGGTACAGACCATCAGCAGCAGCTTCTGAATCATTCGGTTTTTATGAATAAGATCAGTTGTGCTGCTGCTGCACTCGTAGTTTCTACACTCAGATACTCAACCAGATATTTAAACTCACAACCTTTTGCTGGTTCTGCTCTTATACTGAATAATAAGTATTTCCACAATAAACATTATATATATATATATATATATGTGTGTGTGTGTGTGTGTGTGTGTGTGTGTGTGTGTGTGTGTGTGTGTGTGGAAACAGTGGAGTGCAGGAGTAAACACTGAGCTGTGTGTGAATGTGTTTCAGGAGTTATAGCGAGACACCCTCTTTACTTTCCATACCTGAAGAGGTTTCTGACTGCTGAAGTGGTGGAGAACTTTTTTCAGCATCTGATTAAGAAGGATGGTGGAGATGTTCCCTCAGTGAGCCGGTAAGAGGAACGAACTCGGAGCTCTACTTTAGATTGTCCACAGTGATGTGGACTTCTCTTGGTGTCTCCTGATTTTCTCACACTTCACACGCACACTGTTCCAGCGCTCACAGTGTCCTGAGAATAAAGAGTTTCATCAGAAGAACAGAATGGAGGGAACGAATTAAAGATAGCATGAGCAGAGACCATGATGGAGCTCATGTTTACTGGGATGAAATGATGGAAGAGAAAAAGAAATAAATAATATAATCCTGTAAGGGTTAATAGTGTAGGGGTAATAGTTTAATGGGTAATAGTGTAGGGGGTAAAAGTGTGGGGGTAATGGTGTAATGGGTAATATGATATGTGGTAATAGTGTAATGGGTAATAGTGTAGGGGTAATAGTGTAAAGGGTAAAAGTGTAGGGGTAATAGTGTAACCGTTAATAGTGTAGGGGGTAATAGTGTAATGGGTAATAGTGTAGGGGTAATGGTGTAATGGGTAATAGTGTAGGTGTGATAGTGTAAGGGGTAATAGTGTAGTGGGTAATAGTGTAAGGGGTAATAGTGTAGGGTGTAGTAGTGTAGGGGTAATAGTGTAGGGGTAATAGTGTAGAGGGTAATAGTGTAGTGGTAATAGTGTAGGTGGTAATAATATAGTGTAAAATAGGTAAAAGTGTAGGGGTAACAGTGTAGTGTTAATAGTGTAATGGGTTATAGTGTAGGGGTAATCGTGTAGGGTAGTACTGTAGTGGTAATAGTGTAATTGGTAATAGTGTAGGGGTAATAGTGTAATGGGTAATAGTGTAGTGATAATAGTATATTGGTTAATATTTTAGGGGGTAATAGTGTAACCGGGTAATAGTGTAGGGGGTAATAGTGTAAGGGGTAATAGTGTAAGGGGTAATAGTGGTAGGGGTAATTGTGTAATGGGTAATTGTGTAGGGGGTAATAGTGTAACCGTTAATGGTGTAGGGGGTAATAGTGTAGGGGTAATAGTGTAGGGTGTAATAGTGTAGGTGGTAATAGTGTAATGGGTAATGGTGTAATGGGTAATAGTATATGTAGTAATAGTGTAATAGGTAATAGTGTAATGGGTAATAGTGTAGGGGTAATAGTGTAGAGGGTAATAGTGTAGTGGTAATAGTGTAGGTGGTAATAATATAGTGTAAAATAGGTAAAAGTGTAGGGGTAACAGTGTAGTGTTAATAGTGTAATGGGTTATAGTGTAGGGGTAATCGTGTAGGGTAGTACTGTAGTGGTAATAGTGTAATTGGTAATAGTGTAGGGGTAATAGTGTAATGGGTAATAGTGTAGTGATAATAGTATATTGGTTAATATTTTAGGGGGTAATAGTGTAACCGGGTAATAGTGTAGGGGGTAATAGTGTAGGGGGTAATAGTGTAGGGGGTAATAGTGTAAGGGGTAATAGTGTAAGGGGTAATAGTGGTAGGGGTAATTGTGTAATGGGTAATTGTGTAGGGGGTAATAGTGTAACCGTTAATGGTGTAGGGGGTAATAGTGTAGGGGTAATAGTGTAGGGTGTAATAGTGTAGGTGGTAATAGTGTAATGGGTAATGGTGTAATGGGTAATAGTATATGTAGTAATAGTGTAATAGGTAATAGTGTAATGGGTAATAGTGTAGGTGTAATAGTGTAAGGGGTAAAAGTGTAGGGGTAATAGTGTAGTGGGTAATAGTGTAATGGGTAATAGTGTAGGTGTAATAGTGTAAGGGGTAAAAGTGTAGGGGTAATAGTGTAGTGGATAATAGTGTAAGGGGTAATAGTGTAGGGGGTAATAGTGTAAGGGTAATAGTGTAGGGGTAATAGTGTAAGGGGTAATAGTGTGATGGGTAATAGTGTAGTGTTGAATAGTGTAGGGGGTAATATTGTAAGAGGTAGTAGTGTAGAGGGTAATAGTGAAGGGTGTAATTGTGTAAGGGTAATAGTGTAGGGGGTAATAGTGTAATGTGTAATAGTGTACTGGGTAATAGTGTGACGGGTAATAGTGTTGGGTTGATTAGTGTAGGGGGTAATATTGTAAGAGGTAGTGGTGTAGGGGGTAATAGTGTAGGGGTAATAGTGTACTGGGTAATAGTGTAGTTGTAATAGTGTAAAGGGAAATAGTGTGATGGGTAATAGTGTAGGGTTGAATAGTGTAGGGGTAATAGTATAGGGGGTTGTAAGAGGTAGTAGTGTAAGAGGTAATAGTGTAGGGGGTAATATTGTAAGAGGTAGTAGTGTAGGGGGTAATATTGTAAGAGGTAATAGTGTAGGGGTAATAGTGTAAGGGGTAATAGTGTAGGGTGTAATAGTGTAGGGGGTAATAGTGTGATGGGTAATAGTGTAAGGGTTAATAGTGTAGGGGGTAATAGTGTAAAAGGTAGTAGTGTAAGAGGTAATAGTGTAGGGGGTAATATTGTAAGAGGTAGTAGTGTAGGGGGTAATACTGTAGGGGGTAATATTCTAAGAGGTAATAGTGTAGGGGGTAATATTGTAAGAGGTAGTAGTGTCGGGGGTAATAGTGTAATGGGTAATAGTGTAGGGGGTAATAATGTAAGGGGTAATAGTGTAGGGTTGAATAGTGTAAGGGGTAAAAGTGTAGTGGATATTAGTGTAGTGGATAATAGTGTAGTGGATAATAGTGTAGGGGGTAATATTGTAAGAGGTAGTAGTGTAGGGGGTAATAGTGTAGAGGTAGTAGTGTAATGGGTAATAGTGTAGGGGGTAATATTGTAAGAGGTAGTAGTGTAGGGGGTAATAGTGTAGGGTGTAATAGTGTAGGGGGTAATATTGTAATGGGTAATAGTGTAGGGTTGAATAGTGTAGGGGGTAGTAGTGTAAGGGGTAATATTGTAAGAGGTAGTAGTGTAAGAGGTAATAGTGTAGGGGGTAATATTGTAAGAGGTAGTAGTGTAAGAGGTAATAGTGTAGGGGGTAGTAGTGTAAGGGGTAATATTGTAAGAGGTAGTAGTGTAAGAGGTAATAGTGTAGGGGGTAATATTGTAAGAGGTAGTAGTGTAAGAGGTAATAGTGTAGGGGGTAATAGTGTAGGGGGTAATATTGTAAGAGGTAGTAGTGTAAGAGGTAATAGTGTAGGGGTAATAGTGTAGGGGGTAATATTGTAAGAGGTAATAGTGTAGGGGGTAATA
>JBCEWE010002296.1:2500-5000 GCA_039877035.1 Silurus lanzhouensis
GATCTCTTTACCCCATTCACACTATGTTATGGACAATTCTTCACAAGATTATTAGCATCAGTTTCTACCGGATTGAGATGCTTTTAAGTTTGTAGTTTGTAAGTGATGATGGATTATTTCATGATGCTGATTTCTGAAACCTTCATTATTAAGTGTTCGCTACATTAGCATTACAATGTGTCAAACTTTACACACTAAGTGCATGCTGTGTTTTTAAAAAAATGTTTAAGTTTATTGAATTATTAAATCACTTGGAATCTGTTCTTCTGATGAACTTTAAGGTTCTTCAGTCGTACTGCTAGGAGAACCCTTGACAGTTCTCTACAACAAAGTGATGAATCTTCCACAAAGTGTGTTCCTGTTAGAGTTCTGTGTTCGTCCCTTTGGGCAGAAAACCTTCGTTATACAATGATCTCTTGAAGAACCTGTCAGAGGTTTAACATTATCTTCTAATAGAGGAAAAGGGATTTTCAGAGGTTTCTTTTCAGGGTTTACTGAGTAATTAAGAGTTTTCTTGGAACAAAGTCCACTGAGATGTCAGGGTGGTGTGTGATGGCTACAGGCTCCTGTTACATCTGTTGGAGATACCGTCAGGTTATTTGTTTGTAAAAATGGTGTACATTTGTGTTCTCTATTAGATCTTAGAAAAAAACATTTTTACCTTACTGAAAACCAGTGCGGAGATGAACCCGACCAGAACAACAAACCCAACAACTCCACAGGTGATGTACACGATCACTATCGCTGGCAAACCTTAGGGAGAAAACCACCATCATCCCCTGCATCACTGGTTCATCTCATTTCAGTCAATGAATTTTGTGCAAAACAGTTCTTTACTTTTCATTCATCATTTAACACACCTTTAACTCACATTCTCATGTTTATTCAGTAAAGTCTCAAATAATACAAATAGATGCTAAACTCCCCCGCTAGCTAGCTTCTGTTTGCTAATCTAAAAAGTAAATAAACACCAAATACTTAAAAAAAAAAACAAAAAAAAAAAACACCAGAACATAATTAGCAAACCATCTAGTTGTTAAAATTCATCCACAAAGCTAGCAGGCTAATAAATCCCGGAAATGATTCAGACACACTGCTTTCCTTTAATCCCAATTACTAACATGACAGATTCTTTAATCCATTCACAGAAATACTTGTTAAAGGTGTTGTGAATGTTTTATAATCTGTATTAGACTTGATTTATTCAACGAGAAGCTGAACTTCAGGAGGTATCAAATTTGCTGAGAAAAGTTTTCTATTAAAAGTGTTCTAGAAAATCCAGAGCAAGAAAGTACTGAACGATACCGGTGATGACCAGCAGGCGGCACTGTGTGACTTGCTGTTATGTGGAGACTGGTTTTAATTTGATCTCCTGATGTAGAAAAACTTTAAACACTGATAATAATAACGAAAGTCATTTTAATAAGTTTTAAAACGTTTACAGATAATTTATACTTCCCAGCATTAATATTCAACATGAAGTGAATTTCTTTAGGGTTAAAACTTAAATAAACGGAAGTTAAAGTTTTTGTTGTATTTTATTTGACTTGTGACTGAATATTAAGGAACGTTAAAAACTCACTTCTGTTTCTAAATAATACAAACCAATGCACTTCCCTTCCTCCTCTGTCCAGCTTTATCATGCTTTTGTGTGTAAATTCCTCTTTTTACATTTGTGTTTTGTTTTTATATGTTGGATAAATGTAATATTCGTGACAGAATTGGGGAACATCATTAATCTGTTGTCACGAAAACACGGTTTTATCTGCAGACATGCGAGAACCTCGAGTCCGTTCACTGAGAAACATCATAGGAATAAATCATTATTCTCATAAACTCTGCATTTAGATATAAACATGAACATTAAAAGTGTGTTTCACTGCGTATTTACTCAAAGTTCAATTATTCCCAATGTTTCAGGTTCCGTGATTTTGGCCTGAAGGTTAAATGTGATTTATAGATGAAGAGATTCGTGTCGTCTTGAAGAATCACTCATGAGAATATTGAGGGGAAATAAAAGATGATTCAAATAGTAAATGAGGCTAAAAATGTATTATTTGTTTGTTTTTCTGTTTGTGTGTGTGTGTGTGTGTGTGTGTGTGTGTGTGTGTGTGTTTGGGTAGTGTGTGGGTGTGTGTTTGGGTAGTGTGTGGGTGTGTGTTTGGTTAGTGTGTTTGGGTAGTGTGTGAGTGTGCGAGTGTGTGTGTGTGTGTGTGTGTGTGTGTGTGTGTGTGTGTGTGTGTGTGTGTGTGTTTGGGTAGTGTGTCTGTGTGTGTGTGTGTGTGTGTGTGTGTGTGTGTGTGTGTGTGTTTGGGTAGTGTGTGTGTGTGTGTTTGTGAGTGTGTGTGTGTGTGTGTGTTTGGGTAGTGTGTCTGTGTCTGTGTGTGTGTGTTTGCGTAGTGTGTGAGTGTGGTGTGTGTGTGTGTGTGTGTGTTTGGGTGTGTGTGTGTGTGTGTGTGTGTGTTTGGGTAGTGTGTGTGTGTGTGTGTGTTTGGGTAGT
>JBCEWE010002261.1:0-13838 GCA_039877035.1 Silurus lanzhouensis
GGCTCTTCTAACCTGCTCCCTACTCTCACAACAAATCACAATATCATCCGCAAACATCATAGTCCAGGAGACTCCTGTCTGACCTCGTCCGTCAACCTGTCCATCACCACTGCAAACAGGAAAGGCTCAGGGCCGATCCTTGATGCAGTCCAACCTTCACTCTAAACCAGTCTGTCGTACCTACTGCACACTTCACTGCCGTCACACTGTCCTCATACATGTCCTGCACCACCCTCACATACTTCTCTGACACACCTGACTTCCTCATACAATACCATAACTCCTCTCTGGCACCCTGTCGTACGCCTTCTCTAAATCCACAAATACACAATGCAATTCCTTCTGTCCTTCTCTATACTTCTCCATCAACATTCTCAAAGCAAATAAGGCATCTGTGGTGCTCTTTCTCGGCATGAAACCATACTGTTGCTCACAGATGGTCACCTCTTCTCTCAGCCTGGCTTCCACTACTCTTTCCCATAACTTCATGGTGTGACTGATCAACTTAATACCCCTGTAGTTACTGCAGGTCTGCACATCTCCTTTATGCTTAAAGATCGGTACCAGCACACTTCTTCTCCATTCCTCAGGCATCTTCTCACCTTCCAAAATCCTGTTAAACAATCTGGTCAAAACTCCACTGCCATCTCTCCTAAACATCTCCACGCTTCTACCGGTATGTCATCTGGTCCAACCGACTTTCCACTCTTCATCCTCTAATCGCTGCTCTTACTTCCTCCTTACTAATCCTATCTACATCCTGCTTCACCAACTCCACATCATCCAACCTTCTCTCTCTCTGATTTTCCTCATTCATCAGCTGCTCAAAATACTCCCTCCACCTTCTCAAACACTCTCCTCACTAGTCAACACATTTCCCTCTCCATCCTTACTGCTCTAACTTGCAGTACATCCTTTCCAGCTCGGTCCCTCTGCCTGGCCAAATCGGTACAAATCCTTTTCTCCTTCCTTAGTGTCCAACCTCTCATACAGCTCCTCATATGCCTTTCCTTGGCTTTCGCCACATCCCTCTTAACCTGCTGCCGCATCTCCTTGTACTCCTGCCTACTTTTCTCATCACTCTGTCTATCCCACTTCTGTTTTGCCAACCTCTTTCCTCCTTATGCTCTCCTGCACTTCCTCATTCCACCACCACGTCTCCTTGTCTTCCTTTCTATTTCCAGATGTCACACCAAGTACTTTTCTAGCTGCCTCCCTCATCACTCCTGCAGTAGTTGCCCAATCATCCAACACCTCCTTAACACCACTGAGCCTCTCTCTGACCTCTTCCCTGAACCTCACACTACACTCTTCCTCCTTCAGTTTCCACCATCTTATTCTTCTTTCAGTCCTCGCTCTCCTCCTCTTCTTCTTCGCCTCCAAAACCATCCTACAGACCACCATCCTATGCTGTCTAGCTACACTGTCCCCTGCCAACACCTTACAGTCTCCAATCTCCTTCAGGTTGCATCTCCTGCATAGCACATAGTCCACCTGTGTGCACCTTCCTCCACTCTTATACGTCACCCTATGATCCTCCTTCTTCTTAAAATAAGTGTTCACCACTGCCATTTCCATCCTTTTAGCAAAATCTACCACCATCTGCCCTTCCACATTCCTCTCTTAACACCATACCTACCCATCACCTCCTCGTCACCTCTGTTCCCTTCACCTACATGCCCATTAAAGTCCGCCCCAATCACCAACCGTTCTTTCCTAGGTACACCATCTACCACTTTCATCTAATTCACTCCAGAATCTTTCCTTCTCCTCCATCTCACAGCCAACTTGTGGAGCATAGGCACTGATGACATTTATCATCATCCCTTCAACTTCCACCTTCACGATCATCACCCCATCAGAAACTCTCTTCACCTCCACTACACTCTTACTGTACTCTTCCTTCAGAATCACCCCTACACCATTTCTCTTTCCATCCACACCATGATAAAACAGTTTAAATCCACCTCCAATGTTCCTGGCCTTACTCCCTTTCCACTTGGTCTCCTGAACACACAGCATATCTACCTTTCTCCTCTCCATCATATCAGCTACTTCTCTCCCTTTACCCGTCATAGTACCAACATTTAAAGTACCAACCCTAACCTCCACTCTCCTACACTGCTCCTTTTCCTGCCGTCTCTGTAGACGTCTTCCTCCTCTCCTTCTCCTCCTTCGGCCAACAGTAGCCCAATTTCCACCGGTACCCTGTCGGCTAACGATACCTGTGGCGGTCGTTGTTAACCCGGGCCTCGACCGATCCGGTATGAAATTCTCATTTGTGATCCGCATATTTGATTTGGCGCATGTTTTACGCTGGATGCCCTTCCTAACGCAACCCTCCCCATTTACCCGGGCTTGGGACCGGCACTAAGAATGCACTGGCTTGTGCCTCCCTAATGGCTGGGTTGGAACTCCTAATAAACCAATGTGTGTAAATACTGGAACATTTTTGTTTTTCAAAACCCACCTTTAAACGAGTACAAAGTTTGAGAAACATGCTTACAAATAGGACTAAACATTATGTTTCTCTTTTGTACATCACTAACAAACTCAACATCTGATTTAACTTTAAAAACATCATCTTTTTCGTTTTTTTGAAGGACAATTACTTACTGACATATTACGCTTGGTTGTTGCATCATTTTCAGGCAAATGTTTTGCAGAATCCTCAACAAACTCAATTTCAAAATGTCTCGTCGCAGCCTTTATAGCTTTCTGCCGCTCTTACGCACTTTGTATGTTTCTCATTATAGATTTTTGATGTATTGTTTTGTGTATCTTTCACAGATGTATTTGTGACACGGATGCCAGCTATTTCAAAAGTTTATTCCTTCCCAGTCAGCTCTTTAGTTAAAAGGCGAATGTGATTATGCAAATCTTTTACAGAAGAAAAATATACAACCACACTCCTTCCATTTCCATCAACCATTCCAAGAGCATTTCGTGCATGAGAGTCAATCAGTGCATACTGTCCATTGTGAGAAATTATTGCACATGTACTACTACACAATGTCAAAAGACATGAGTCATACTGTGCCAACATTTTTTCCAATCCAGCTGAAAGACTGCTGTAGACACCACTCTCAATAAATTCACCATCAACCACATCTATATCACCACTGACAAAGTCACCATATTCAAACCAAAAACTTTCTCCATCAATAACTGATTCTTTTGGTAAATCAGGAACGGCCAACAGATTGGATTCGTGTGTAATCTTATTAGCATCTAGCAAAGCTATGTACAACTCGTCACCTAAAACAACATCAACCCTGTCAAGGTCTTTGGTCTGCCATGAGAATGCATTATCAACTGTATGCTTTGCTAGACTTACTAAACCTACTGCCATACATTGAACTCCTCCGTATTTAAACTGGTCATTCCCCTGATGAAAGGATCCTCTTACACTATTTTTAAATCTGACAGAACTGCTATCCTCTAACACAGCTGCAACTTCAGTATCTAAATTGACAAATTCAAGAACACCTTTGATGTCAACAAAGTTGATCATGCAGTGTTGAAGTTTGTGACTCAGAGTCTCCAACCCTTAAGTGTGATCATTTTAAATGTTTTTGTATGATCTTCAGCCTAACACCACGCTCATGTCGAGGACCACTTTGTGACATACGATGGATGAGACGGCACTTAAGATGAAGACTGATATAAAAAAAAAAAAAGGAAAAAAAAGGAAGAGTCAGGGATCAATTTTATAGCAGTGAACAAAAATTGTTGGAGGTCAAGGAGAAGAGGTTAAATCGGCATCACTGGGCACTGGGTTGATCCTAACAGTCTGGAAAGGTTCTCACTACACTAGCATGCAGGCTGTACAAAAGACCCACAAACTTAACATTCTGAATTTGTTGTATAGAACAATGTTTGAAAGACTACAAACAGGTTAGATTTTTTTTTTTTTAAGTCATTTTGTGTATACGGAGAACAAGACGAGAACAAAAACTCTGCTTTAAATGACCCTGAAGATGAGATAAATGGTGAGGACTTTGTAGAGGTCACAGCTGTTGTAGATGAACATGCTGTAAGCAGCAACAGCCGTTGAAAAATGTTTATTTGCTGAGAGAATGTGCAGACCAGCTGTTAGATATTCTTACTGAAACATCTCTCTAAGCAGTGCTGCTGTTCCACTGTGCTTCATGGCCAAAAGTCCTGTTTCTTTCCTTAATGAGATACCATGACATACTGCACGTATGGTTGGTCACGGAACTCCTAATATTCATAGAAACCATAGTTTTTCCTCAAGTCACACATTATAGCCTTCTGTATTTTCATTTATATTCAGATGATCATAAGTATAATGTAATGCTTAATGTTCATATGCCACAGGGATTAATAACTTTGCCTCACTTTTCCCACACCTTCATTTCACCTCAATGTTCTTTCCCACTATTGGTGAGTGAACATCCTCTATTTTAGTGTTTTCTTTATCCTGCTTTCTCCCTTGCATTTCTTATAACTTTAACTGGTGTCCCTTTTGACTCCATTGGTGCTGCTGTGTACCTTTGGTGCAGTTCTTAAAACTTATAATTAACCTCATATCATATGGCCTGTTTTCTTTAAAGCTGTTTCCATACTCATGCTTTGTCTTATGTATGCTCTCAGATGACATTTCATGAGCATAGGCTTTGTGAGTCCTTTTAAATTCTACCACCAAATTGCGTGCAGGTGTAATCAATCAGGAACTGGGTGACTGTGAACATGGAACTGTAGCTGAGGTCTGGGGAATGTAGTCCATGGCAGCCATGTTTGTAGGTGGCAATGACTTCTGGGAATTGCGGTTTGTGGTTTCCTGAGTCATGACGTCCTCATTGTAGCTTGTGGGTGGCAATCGTACTTGTAACAAAAAGCAATTCTGGTGCAAATGACAAAGCTTTTATACAATGTCAATGTACATTAAAAAAAAAAAAATACTGTGTGTGTGTGAGGGAATTCTGATCATCATCAGAATAATGTTTTGATATTAATCCTCTTTGAAGCACTTCTACTGAACTATATGATCCTGACCTGTAGGAACCTAACCATGAATCCACAGAATAGAAAGAGAATTAGAAGATTCAACATCTCTTTTCAGCCATAAAACCCCTTTCCTAAAGTATAGAGTTCAACAGTAGTTGAAACTGCACCGTTTACCGCATCAACCCTCATTCTTCTTCCTTTTTCCATCTTTCCTCTTCTTTTCCATCCTTCCCCTATTCATAATAGCACTTACCACAGGATCCACCCCTGAGGCACACAGTGTTTATAGCGATACTACAGCAAGCACTGTTCACTAATCAGTTTTATTATAGAAACTATAGGAAGGGATACAAATCATTGATTATTCACAACTTGCATGGAATAAATCATATTAAAAATTGGTTAATAAATTAATAAACTCATCCCAATTAGTCATGAGATACAAGCAGAGAACTGATCGACCTGCAGCTGGCTACTTCTGGCAAGCCTACAATTTTAACCAAAATTATAGGTACACAGCAGCAACAATGGAGTCAAAAGGGACACCAGTTAAAGTTATGAGAAATGCAAGGGAGAAAGCAGGATAAAGGAAACACTAAAATAGAGGATGTTCACTCACCAATAGTGGGAAAGAACATTGAGGTGAAATGAAGGTGTGGGAAAAGTGAGGCAAAGTTATTAATCCCTGTGGCATATGAACATTAAGCATTAAATTGTACTTATGATCATCTGAATATAAATGAAAATACAGAAGGCTATAATGTGTGATTTGAGGAAAAACTATGGTTCTTATGAATATTAGAAGTTCCGTGACCAACCGTACATGCAGAACGCCATAGTATCTCATTAAGGAAAGAAACGGGACTTTTGGCCATAAAGCACAGTGGAACAGCAGCACTGCTTAGAGAGATGTTTCAGTAAGAATATCTGACAGCTGGTCTGCACTCAAACATTTTTGTAAACATTTTTCAATGGTTGCTGCTCACAGCATGTTCATCTACAATGGCTGTGAACTCTACAAAGTCACCATTTATCTCATCTTCAGGGTCATTTAAAGCAGAGTTTTTATTCTCATCTTGTTCTCCATATCTCTGCATATAGCTACTATGCTTTCTGTGCAAAAAGGAAACGTTCAAAACTACATATCCAGAGATCAGCCTCCCTCTCTTTGACAAATAAATGAACAGTCATGTGCATTTAGCATGTCAGATGTGAGCTACAGAGTCAAGTTTATTTCTATAGCACTTTTCACCACAGACATTGTCTCAAAGCAGCTTTACAGAAATCAACAGGTGAACGGTGTGTATTTATCCCTGATGAGCAGCTGTGGCGACTGTCGCAAGGAAAAACTTCCTTAGATGTTCCGAGGAAGAAACCTTGAGAGGAACCAGACTCAAAAGGGGAACCCATCCTCATTTGGGTGACCATCAACAGTGTGATTATAAATCTTTCAACAATTCAGAACACTGGAGAGTGAGAACTAACATGAGTACTGGAGTAAATGTTCTTTCTACAGTCTTATACAGTCATTATAGTTATAAAACTAGGAGCTACTGAGCAACTCATAAAATAGCTCAACATTTGCGATCATCACAGATCCAGCACCAGCTAACCCCAGGACTGTGTTTATCTAATCTACTACTCAAAGTGCAGTAAACAGTATGTGGGGGAGACTAGCAACACTTTGTATCAGTGTTGTCAGCTTAATTGTCAATGTCAAACATGAGAAAGAAGCCCATACTTTTATTGTCCAGCACTTTATTCAGCATGGTGTTGGGTCTCTGAAGATCATGGGACTACAACATAATAAATGGTGGTCTGACAACATAAAGAAAGAACAGAACAAACATGGATAAATAAATTGAGTTCCATGCACCCATGGGTTTGAATGAACAGTCTAGAGTTATTTGGAGCTCATGTTCATGACTGACAAAACACGAGGTATGAGTGCTTGGTGACTGGGAGGTAGGCCAGTGCACAACGTGGACACTGGGCTTGGCCGGCTCTGCACCACTTATCCACTAAACCCCAACCTCTAACCCTAACCCCTTGTCGAGAAAAATATTTTAATCAACCTTATCTAGTGTGTGTTATAATCAAACTAATATTAATCCAATAAAAATGAACCTAATAATTAGCATAGAACTTTAGATACAATAGAAGTAGTTTGATAAAACCTATTTAGCCTATATGTTAATCAAACCTATATAACCTATTTACACCAAGTATAAGCAAAATGATGATGATGATGATGATGATGAGGCATTTATGTGTGAGAGTAGAATAAAGTCTGACTGATGTTATGAGTGTGTTGAATAGACAAAGAACAAAGACAGCATTGAGGAGATCTAAGCATGTTTATTGAGATAAAAATGCTTGTGAGCTTCTTCAGCTGCAGAAGACATGAGGGAGTATTCTGGCTCAGAGTATAATCAGTGGGAGACCAGCGTGAGGGATAAGGAGAAGACTGGTTGTCTTGCTGCAGGAAACAGGTGGCATCGTCAAGGTCGTCATCATAAGTTTGGGTCTGTTGGTTGAAGGCAGCAGAGAGGTCAAATAAGGTCTGTGTGCGCCCATATTACGTGTAAGGTGCTCTACACGATGCGAGGAGGCAGACAGGGATTCTCTCGAGAATCTCTGTAGCAAGTAAGAAGAGCTGGAATTGGCGATATTGTGTGCTGAGACCACTCTTAGGAGACGTCCCAGAATGTCTGCATGATGGAGCTGAGCAAAGAAACCAACAGAGATAAGATGTTAAAACAGGGTAAAATCACAGTGACAAAAACACAAATTGCTCGGTGCATGCAAGAATAACACATTCAAAAGCTCTCTATTGTGAAGATTCTACACACTATGTAACAATCAGTTCAGAGAATACTAATAAAGTATAACCTAGGCACTTGCTTAATTAAGTAGAGTAATATAGTCAAACATATAGACAATCTAATACACTGATCTAGCTAGATTCAATGAAAGTATAATAGCAAACAGCATTATAAAAAGAATAAAAGCATAACACTTATCCATTTCAGGGGCATGAAGACAAATAGCCGCAAAATAGTTGTTCACATTTGAAAGGCTGAAGCAATGTATGGTTGGATTTAGAGAGAATAAAGGCTTTATACATAATTTTTTTTTTTTTTTAATAAAACCAGATAAAGGCTGAAAATAAGGGGAATGGATGAGAGAAGGAACTCCAAATATGGGACCATATGGAAGGAGTGAAGACCAAGGCCAAAGATAAGGGGAATTGAAACAAAGAGGGAAAAATTAGAAAAAAAGAGACCCAGGTGTCTTCAGGGTATAAATACGAGCGCGAGCAAACAGCATGTGTGCTTTATAATTTTGATGTGATGAAGTACCACCTTTTATTGGCCTCATTAGAACGTGTATGGAATTAAGAAGTTTTGCTTTTACTCTTCTAAGACTGAGGATCCTTCATTGGCTATTTGTGTTTATTATATTTTTGTCTTTTTAGAATTAGGTGAGCAACATTGGGAATCCTCCCCTAAATGAACCTATAACCCAAACCTAACCCCAACCCTAAACACAGTAATACAATAACACAAATTTAAAGCCATGCTATATTTTTAAAAGCATAACTACTTATTGGTCTCCGTTTCTTTTTCTTTTGTATTTATACACTGTGATGTATACTTTTGTCTCTACTTTATATATTTGCACATTTCTTCTTTTCTTTGCTGCTGTAAACAAAAATGTTCCCACCGTTGGACAAATAAAGGTGTTATTTTAACTTACCTTATCCTGATTTACACTATTAACCAGAGATGTATAAAGTACTAGAGACTCAGACTTGAGTAAAAGTACAAGTGCTCTATAAATAAGTGACTTGAGTAGAAGTTGAAGTGTTCTTTAAGCACCATACTAAAGTGGAAGTACTAAAGTATTCAACACTTTTTATACTTAGTATTACAAGTAGTTTTTTTAAAATTACTACTCAAGTACTGAAAGTAAAAGTACAAGTATTGTGTTATGTAGTTATTGAAGAAAGCAGTCAAAAGACATCATATTGTTTGTTTATTTTAAAATATTTTTTTGTGTCAAACAGTCAAACAGGTTTGGAACAACGTTCTGAAAAGAATACCCAAATTGTGCCTTTTTTCTCCACAGCTGATTCCTTCTTAAACTAGTGTGCATCAAGCAGTCATTTTTTGGAACTTGGCACATTTCCTTTTCATCCTCAACTTGTCAGAGCAACTAAAAGATCTAAAGGCCAGTAGCCCTCATTCAAGTATTTCTTATGTAAAAACAAAAGTGATTAGAACACCTAAAACACAGAGCTTCACTTTTTGTAAACAAACAGAACAAGTTTTCCCCCTCCCCCCTTTAACCCCCCCCCATCTTCCCTGCCTGTGCTTGTTTTCTCCCACAGCTTATTCCCTTCTTAAACTTCAAATTCAACGGTGAATTTTTGAAGGACATTATTTCTTCAATTATTCAATCTTTCAGGAGGCAGAGTAAGCACTTCATTCTTATTATGAATTGTCTTTCACTCCGACAAATGCAAACATGGACTCTAAATAGGGCCACGGGTGGTCTTCTTCCTCATCGCACGATCAGTTGAAAGTGAAGGAGTTGAAGGTGGAATTTCTGGGTTTTCCCATGTCGAAACCAACTAAAGTTTCTCAATGCAGGCAGGCAGCGCTGTCTTCTTTGATCGTCTGATCTGCTCAATGATGAGCCAGCTTATTCAAACCTGTGACGGAGCCATCTACGCTCTGGTGGTGATAATTGTTATGCGGGATACGGAGGCGGAAGCCGAAGTATAGAAAAAACAAAGTTTATTCACAAAACAAGGCAGAGCCAACATAAATACTTGTGTGGTGCTGAGCAGTCACGGGTTAAACGTCGCGCTAAACGCATGAACATGGATCCAAAACAGTGCCCGGGAGGATCGGGGTAATTCAGGGTGCGCTTCGGAAAGGAAGCACAGCCGTGGAGAGGGTGAGAAGTCAGAGACAAAAAGGTACGAAGCGAAATACATGCATGCGAGGAAACAGACCGACATGAACCTACAGTGGAGTGTGGGTGAATGAGGGGGTTTATAGAGGAGCAGGTGATTAGTGAGTGAATGAGTCTCAGGTGTGTTCAATGAATGAAGACCGGAGCTTTAGAGAAAGCGGAGGCAATGACATGGCAGGTGAATAACTGACAATAATGTGGGTTTGGAATAATTTGTAACATTTTAATAACTGTAACTAATAATATATCATATAATAAACTAATAATATAACTATAATATATTTGCTCATAAAGAAGCAAACACAAAAGTCCTCCACATACAGTTCAAGTTCACTCTGTTCCTTATTATTTTCTCTTTTCGATTCTGATTTGTTTCTTAAACTTCCTGTTGCAATTCTGTAGTGAGCTTCATGAGTCTCTGTACTGCAGCACAGCGTCTACTGTTCCCCTCCCCCACACTAAACTTCCAGTGGCCTGCTGTTCCCCTCCCCCACACTAAGCCATTCTACTGTTCCCTCCCCCACACTAAGCTATTCTACTGTTCCCTCCCACACTAAGCATTCTACTGTTCCCTCCCCACTCTAAACTTCCCAGTGGCCAAATAAGCAACATCCTGTCCTACAGAAATATGAAACTGATTTCAGTGGAGGATTAACTGTCTATTTTCACCCAATCAACACTGGAAAACAATTTGGCCATCAAAACTGAATTTAAAACGATGTTATACAGCACTGAACAATTCTTAATTAATATCATGTCAAATTAATATCAAAATGCTCATTATGTTAAGGATGAGGTCATAGAGGTTAAAATTAAAAATCATTAATAAATAAAAACGTTCCCAAGGCCGCACCTGCACGCTAATAATGAGTTATAAAAAAGTGCATAAATGGTGTGAACTCTTCCCTTTAAGGTGAAAGTCTCGGATGTATTATGATGAGCGCGCAGTAGGTAAAGTCTCCTGTTGAACTTGTCCAGACCTCTGCCTCACTCACTCAATTCTGCACACTCAGCAGCACACGTGCGGAGAAGGGGCGGGCTTCAATTAAGACTGCGCCATATAATATTTTGGGGAAAGGAGCTAAAATTACGGAAGTCCTAAAAGGCCTTGAATGATCTGTTTTTCGTTTTCATTTTCTCCTGATCTCGATATAACGAGTTGTCTTGTCGTGATCATGAATTAATTTCTTGTGATCTCATCATAACTAAAGTTGTTTTCTCGTTATCACAAATTAATTTTCTCGTGGATGCGCGTGGACGAGACCGCATCGGCTCGCGTGGACGAGACCGCATCGGCTCGCGTGGACGCGCCAGCTGCATAAATGATTGTTTATTTATATGATGCTGCATAGAGCATTCTATTGTGCCGAAAACACAGAAAATGTATTAGTGATCACGAGGAATGTTCTAGATGCAGCATCATGGATAATACACGGGTGCGCGCCGCTGCCACAATGGTTATGGTTATTATCCATGATCCTGCTTTGAGAACAAGCCGCATACACAGCAACAATGATCACGATCTCTTGTAGAAAAATGTCCTGCATTTACATTTTAGTATAAGTATAATATGCTTATATAAGTATATAATAATATATAAGGAAAATACTAAGTGCCAAAAGTATAAACATTATGCACAATTCAGAAAAAATACTGGATTATAATTTTTATGCATTAATGAAAACAATTCTTTACAATGGCAGATTATAAAAGGTGCCACTCATTTTAATTGTAATTATTTAGTTTGACTGTCACTAATGTAATGTATATATTATGTAAATATCACATTTGTAAGGTAGAATCCTTAATATGAAAAAAGTCTCCATGCTGGTGATGCGATGGTTCTTTACATGGGCTTACAGATAAATTACATACATTTGCCTTTGTTCAGCTTTTGTGTGTAGCCACAGAGACTGGTAACATTCTACAGGCCATGTGAGTGACCAAAAGATGGAATAAGACACAGTTTTCATTGTACCAGGCAGCCTTGAGCATCTTTTCCACTGTGGAGGGCAGTTTTTTAGACTTTAAATAGAACTCTAACTATGTCTGAAAGACACTTTTGGACGACTTTTATACTAATAGATAGCTAGTTGAGAACTCCAATTCTTCTTCCTCTTCTTTCAGCTTCTCCATTAGGGGTTTGCCACAGTTGATCCTGTAATCCTTGATTGTTGATCATCCGTCTCCACACCCCCTGTCCTCTACATCTGCCTCTTTCAAACCAACTACCTGCATAGCATAACCTCCCAAATACAAAACACGTACGCAATTATTAGCGAATGAGACCCATTGTATTGAAATATAAACTCAAACTGTAACAGGAAGGCAGTGCAGAGCACTTTACAATGAAGATATACTAAAATATTCCTTGTGCCAACAGTCTGTATGATGCAATTTGTATCAACCTTATCCTTAGAAAACACAGAATGAATTACAGGAATACAGTCAAATGTTCTGTCTCACAACACTAGCTATGTTATTTTCTTTGCTGTAATAAACTTATCAACATTTTTTACACTTAGTTATATGGTGTTTTATTTACTTTTGTGTGAAGTCTATAATAACACATTTTAGTATTATTGTAAATAATAACAAGCAAGTACACTGCAGGACTTGAACCCCATCCAGGTGGTTGACCTGAAGTACCATTACCAGTGCATTTTGCTTTTGGTTTCATTTATATTATAGGGAAAGCAAAAAGTTGTGTTAGCAACAGCATGTGTTAATAAGGAATGCACAGTACTCACAATAACTGTTCTGTTCTGTTACTCTACAAAATCCAATATTTTGTTCTATAGCAGAACACATTGCAAGAATAAGCTAAATGGTTACAGATGTGTTTACTATGCCAAGATCCTGCTGTTGCAATGCAAGAACAAGAAACCTTTTGTAGGAAACTATTTTAAATCCTAATGGTTTTATAAACCTGAAGCAGAATGTACATGATTATTTTGCTAATGTAAATGTAATACAATTTAAATACCAGTAGATAATTTAGATAAGTGTTTTCTTATGGTCCTTGTCTCCATCACCAAGTAACCAGAACTGTGTATGTAAAAAGCTAATGATATTTTACAAGTAGAAGAATTTACATGATTATTGAGCTACAGATTTGTAATAAGTGCATTTCCAGTGTTTAAACAGATAATGACATTGTATAAATCTGTTACTGCCTTAACAGGAATCCTACAAGATAAAAGTTCTATATTTTCCTATGGTTCTTGTCTCTATCACCAAATAAGTATATATACTACATCAAAATGCTACACCTTTCATGTCAAGTCAAATACTTCAACAAAGAATCATAGACCATTTGAATTGAAAGTTTAAATGAGCAGAAAATTCCCTTGTGTGTGTGTGTGTGTGTGTGTGTGTGTGTGTGTGTGTGTGTGTGTGTGTGTGTGTGCTAAAGTACACTGGCACAATATCTGTGTGTACTGAGAAATTTGTCATACGTTTTTATGTCACATGGTCAATTAATGTTTTCTTTTTCTGTTGTAGGTTCCTTAACATGTTGAATAAAACCCCTATCTGCCATAAAAGAGCACACAGAATTAGACTTTAATGCATCATTATTAAAGTCTCCCACAAGCACAATGTTATTTGAAATTGAAGGCAGCTGATTAATTAACCTGCACATATTTTCTTTAAATCTACACAAAGGGTAATGTTTGTGGTCTATAAATAACACCAAGCTAAATATCATTTTCAGGAGCCATGTTTCAGTTACAGCAATACATGTTGAATAGACACATTTAAATCCTCTTTATGGCAACACAAACTCTGTACATTCAGTATATACACAGAAAAGGAACTATCTTGTACTGTCACCAATGATTCATCATGTGCCATAAAAGATGGCATTTCTTGAAGAGCTTCAC
>JBCEWE010002258.1:0-2500 GCA_039877035.1 Silurus lanzhouensis
CGAGTTCGTGCATTTGGGAATGGGAATTTTGTTTATTGTATAAACTCCTATTAATGCTTCATGAAATGTAGTCAGGTGATTAATGAAAGAAAAAAATGACTGGATCAGTAATTCTACAAATCTCTGGACTGTTTTGAGGATCTGTTTAGGTGACTGGGATTTGTGTTTTGTACAGTAGCATTTACAATCCTCATTATTTCAGTGCACTCTTTAGCATGCAGACGAAGGTGGAAGCGTGAAGGTTATCATGAACAGAGAGCTCCCATCACGATAGAAAGGTTTACGTCAAAGGATAAACATGACTCTTTATTGTTAAGCAGCAAGTGTATTTTCTTGGTTAGCAAAATTAGCAAAATTAGCATCCAACACAAAAACTACGGACTTCTCACCTTAAAGTTCGGAGGAACTGTGCGTATTCGTAAATTCTAATAACAGCCACAAATGTTGATCTCGAGATTCTGAGAAACTTCCTGTAGACCCAATTTAGCTGCTTATCGCCTTACAAAGCGGCTCACGAAATCCCCAGACAGTATTAAAGTATACATCTGCTTGGAAAAATGCTGCTGATAACACTCCACTCCAACAGATGACGGCTTCAGAGCGATGGTTTTTGTGTGCATTTGTGTCCCCATGCCCTCAAAAACGCTTGTATATGTCCCAGTGATGAGAACAATGTTAGCATTTTGTATTCCAAAAGCAAAAAAAAACAACACCACCCATAAATCTGGCTGGTTAATATCTGTAGAGAGACACTTTCAGAAGATGGAGCACTTAGCAACAGCAAAGACCAGAATCTCGAGTAGGAAAGTCCTGGGGTATAATTATGGGATGGCATTTAGGTCTGGTTTCAGATCTAAACTCATTTATTGTATTTTTTTTTTTCTAATCAATATGAACTACAGAAATGAATTCATGCAATTAATTTAAATATATACTTTTATAAGCATACATTTCTCCTTCCTGGGTTCATCACGAAGTGGATGATGCTGGATGAACTTCCTGTTGATTATGTTGACTTGTGGAATCGTAGCCCACCTCCTGTACTCCAGGTGGCAGTTTCAAGCAGGAGATGGATGAAATGGATTCATGGATCAAACCTGATGAGGTTTGAAATATATTAATGATCCAGTTTGAATGTAAATTAGATGTGAATTAATAATGGCACCCCATTCATGGAATCACACAGCAGCTAATATTCCTGCTCCCATCTCGACAAAGCCACAGCGTGTGCTCCAGTGCTAATACCTTGTTAACGCTAAGGATGACGGCGACAACAACAGCGCAACACACACACTGAGTGCCGGGTCATAATTAAGGCGTGATATTTTTCGTTGTCGACTCCAGGATCAACTCGGTGAGAATTTCCGGAGTGAAAGCGGTTTAATTAAAAACAAAGCCTTCATTTAAAAGAGATCCTGAAAGCTTTACAAAGCAAACAGAAATGCATCTGCTAATCGAGCACGGAACATGATTGGAAAAAAATCCACAGCCCACGTTTAGGGACTATCTGAACTTCGACAGTGGAATGACTTCAGCTGGATGGATTTCTTTTTGAGAGCATTATTGCTTAATTAAATGTATTTTTTAAATGATTTATTAAAGTTTACTCCTCTTTTATAAATGGATTATAATGTAATGTGCAATAATTTTAGTGCAACCAACAACAACAATAATTATAATAACTGTTAGATGTGCAATAACTTGTGTAACTGTATCACCGGTGTCTTATTTTAAGAAATAAAGTTCAGTCAATCCGAAGAATCTTAAAAACTTGTATGTTACCAGAACCGTTGAACACAATGATGAAACAGACTCTCATGAGGACCATCCCTGGAAAGGAAGACCAAGAGCTACCTCTGCTGCAGAGGTTCAGTTTATTAGAGCCTCAGAAACTGCGAGTTTACATGAATGCTTATCGAAGTTCGAACGCCAGACATTTTTTAGCAACATCCACTATTCAGAGGAGATTCAGGCCAACATGGTCATATTGTGGCAATGAAACCATTATTTTGGAGGCATAATAAGCAGAAAAGACTTTACTGGGCCAAGAAACACATTTCATCTTTTCGAAAACTACTTCTTTCTTTGGTCTGATGAAGCCAAATTGGTGTGTCTTTGTTAGACACACAAAGGGTGAATGGACGGTTCCTGAATGTGTGGTTCTCAGTGTGACGCATGGAGGAGAAGGCGTGATGGATGCTTTTCCAGTGACACTGTTGATGATTTAGTCAAAATTGAGGGCACAGCTAACCAACATGGCTTTCACTGAATTTTGCAGCGACATGCCGTTGTATCTGGTTTGCACTAAGTGGGATCATTGTTTGTTTTCCAACAGGACAATGACCCCCGAACGCAACTCTAGGTAAGAGCAAATATTTTATAGAAGGATTGTGATGGAGTGCTGCATCTGATGACCTGGCCTCCTCAATTACACGATTTAGTTGAAATGGTTTGGGATGAATTGGACCAGAGAGTAAAGGAAAAGTAGCCAACAAGCAAT
>JBCEWE010002258.1:5000-13780 GCA_039877035.1 Silurus lanzhouensis
CCCCTGCTGTACGTACGTTTTGTTATAAGAACAAAATTATTTGTGAAATTTTGTCTCGTTATAGGTATGAAGCTTTGTTTAACAAACAGGTTGGTTCTTTTTTTCGCACACTTCCCAACTTAGCAACAACAACCAAGAAGTTTCATTAGATCAGTTTTTAGTAAAAGTTTAAAAGAAGTCAAAAACTGAAAATTAACATAGAAATTATGCTAAAAACAAATGCTAACTTGCGAACGATGCACACTTTTATAAATCGATGCATTACAGCATCAACTTTTATGCTGATGCACCGATACGAATCCTTGAATCCCAGGAGTGAATTTCTGAACTCACACCAAACTCCTCCCTCACTTCAGTACAGTGTGTGTGTGTGTGTGTAAATGTGTGTAAAATCCGTCTGAAATATTCAGCACATTTTCCCAGATGTTTATTAAATTTGACTCCTCCGTCTCAGCGGGAAACTCAAAACTCAACCAGTAGCATGAGGTTCATGTTGACAGACAGATAAATAAACTCACAAAATCCGACGATTCTACAAAACAGCTGGCTGCAGACGAAAAGCACCGGCACTGTTTTATTCAAATAATCCCCAGGTATAATAAAAATCCCTCAGACACACAGCACACAGCACACAGCTTCATTTCATTCCACTGGCCATGTGAAAATGAGCCATCAGGCAAGAACATTTGGTTTATTGAGGGATATAAATAAATAAATAAATACATAACACATGGTGAAATGAGGGTTGGTGAATCATCTGAGCTCTGACCCCAATCATATTGAACACCTTGGGGATGAATGTGAACACTGACTGCACCCCAGGTCTCACCTCACCTACTTCAGTACCTGACTTTACTCACACCCTTGTGACTGAATGAATCTCCACAAATCTTCACAAAATGTAGTGGAACATCTTCCTAGAAGAGTGTGTCGCTTAAACTTTGATGAACAATTTGATAAAGAACCACATATGGGTGAAAAAGACGGGTGTCCCAAAACCTTTGGTAATATAGTAGCGATTCCCTGCTTTCAAAATCAACAGTCCTGATAAGGTTCTTCATGAATTTCTGTTAGGAATTGTTCTGCTTCAATTCACACCGAGGTGTGTATCGCTACCAGAAGTTTTTTTATTAATCTTGAAACACTCCAGTCCTGCATTATTCATTCCAATCACGTGGACTCACCAGTGCAGCATAATAAAAAAAGTGTTCTTCTCTTTGTACTTTGTTCTTGGAAGTTCGTTTTAAAGTCATGGAAAAGTTCCGGAGCCCAGTTCCTCAGGTAACTCTTCTGAACGTCCGCTTCAGGTCGAACCGAGACAAAGCAGCCGAGTCTGAGAGCAGACATCACACGCTGAGCCCCGGAGTCCAAACTCTGCTGTGATGTTCTCCTGAAAAAGTCCATCCTTCCACTCGCTCACTCGACCTTTCACCCCGAAGCCACTTCATGTCCTTCACACTCGTGAGTGATCCTCACTGTCGTGACCGGCGTAATTGAAAAGTCAACGAAGTATCTGAGAGCTAATTGGTGGTGAGGAAGGTGTAAAAACATGAGGGCCGGGATAATGAGGGGTTCGGGGACTGCAGGGCTCGTTTTAATCAGGGGAACTTTCAGAGCTAATTGGAGATGAGCTGAACTCGCTCGACCGGTGGACCTTCGCTCGACAAACGCACGTGGGAGTGTCTCGGGAACCTCACGGGACGTCGCCACCTTTCTCTCCTGCCTTTTGTAGTAATTGGAGCATTCAATTCAGGTTTTTTTTTTTTTGCTAAAAGGAGGTTAATTTTTTTCCTCTGAATGTATTGAAAGTTTGCATAAAACGAGATCTGAGAAAGAGAGAGAGAGAGAGAGAGATGGTTTAAAAAAAAAAGTATTTATATATATATATATAGAGAGAGAGAGAGAGGTCTGGGTCCAGTAGCTAACTGGCCGAACCTCGAGCTCACATTTGGAGTCGATTAGTGCTAATGAGGCACCCGATCAGGATAATGAAGCTAAATTTGGAATGCTAACAATCGAGTCAGCTCGGACTCAATTAGCCATGAATCAACGAATCTGGATTCTACATCTGGACTCCAATTTAGCATTGTGGTGTCGATAATTATTATAGAATAGTGATGTGAATCTCCATAACTGTGGCCGATGCGATTCGAATCTCGATGCATAGACAACAATACGATACATTAAAGATACATATAAAGTAGCTACTGATGTGATTCGATGCAATACGAAGCAATGGAAAAAAAATCATTCACTTGTCCAATTAAATATGATACAGATAGTTTGCTTTTATTTTTTTTATTTCAGCAAATCATTAATTTATTTAAGAGTCTTCTGACTTCCAACGCATGGTCGTTTTACAAACATGCCTTTGAAGTGCAAAATAAAAGATTAAACAAAATGTAATGTTCTGTCTCCAGGAAGTTGCAGCTCTGCCTCTGCCATGTTAATCTATATTCTGTGTCTCTCAGGACACGCCTCCGTCTCCGTAGTCAACTGCTAATAATTATATATAAATATGATGTTAATTATCGACGCAAATATGTTAAAAAGGCTGCATCCCGTTGTTAACTTTTATGCCGATACGCCGATGCAAATCCCCAAATCTTCATTTTTTTCATGTTTTAAATTTGCCACATGATTTTTTCACACATTCATTTCACAGTGGTCCCCTGACCAGTATCTTTTTTAAATTCTTCCTGGAAATGCCATGTCAAGATCCCAATAAAGAATTACCCGTGTCGGGAAGCTTACATCTTTCCTAAAATCGAAGACAAAACAATCCAGTTTGTTGTGAAAAACAGTCAATTTACAGTTACCATAGCAACATCCGGCCAAGAGTGTGTGGATTTTGCCCCTTTGCTCACCATTAATAGAGGCAAACGTTCATCGTGGTGTCTTTCAAACCAGTGATCATTCTCTGGTTTCCAAATCGAGCAAAAATAAAGTTCAAGCTTCAAAAGGGGAATAGGGACACACGGATGATCTCCTTAACCTTCACTGAACCTCATGAGTGAGGAACGTGGCATTTGACCGGAAGATTGCTTCTTTTGAACATCCCATTCCACATTTAGTCTCCATTTGCTCTTATAATAACCTCTCCTCTTCTGTGAAGATGTTCCACTAGATTTTGTGGAGATCTGTGGAGATTCTTTCCAGTGTTAGTAAAGTCAAGTCTAAGTGTAAGTGTAGGTGAGAAGGTGAGGAGGTCTGGTGTGCAGTCAGCGTTCACGTTAAATAAGTTTGGAACTCTATAGCAGGAGGTCTTCCAACCAGTGGAAAGCAGATCTTCATGAAGCTGGCATTGTGCACAGGGACATTGTCATGCTGGAACAGGTTTGAGTCTCCAAGTTCAAGTAAAGGAAATATTTCATGACGTTCTATAAATTTGTGTGCCTCCAAGTTTGTGGTAACAGTTTGGGGAAGAACCACGTACAGATGAAAAGTCAGGTGTCCCAATACTTTTTTCCATATAGTTTATAAACTATAATATAGTATAAAAACTTATATACTTTATAGACATCAGGCCATTTGAGCTACATTTACAGATTTGCTTGAGTAAACAAAGACATTTTTCTCACAGTTTCACAGTTTCACCGCAGAAATCATCCATTTCTGTGGTGCACCGTGAGCATGAGCATGATTAGCATCAGCGTGACTTTCCTTTTCTGCAGCTGGTGGAATTTTCATGGCTGTCAGACGCGGCCCGAGCTCTAATGATGGTTCTGCGCCTCACCTTGCCTGGGGAATGACAAATAAACGTCAGCCTTATTATTCTGACAAATGTCCTTTGTCACGCAGCTGACAGACGTGACTCGTGCGGCCCGACGAGAGACAGATAGTGTTTGAAAGCAGCCGTCCGGCTCGCTGCACGTCACGGCGTCGGGTTGGAGGCGACAGGACGGATCGACTCGGAGCGATAACAGCGTACACGTGAGGAGAAAACCGACAACCGAGCGCTAATGCTAACACTGGTTTAGCGACTCCATTTCAAGGGATTTCCTTTCGACAAACGTGTCCCGCTGATCGCTGGAGGACGTGAATTTGAGTCAAATCTTCGCTGCATTGAATGTGAGGTTGAAATAAAACATTATAAATCAGACAGAACGGATGTAAAGCAGCAGTGTTGGTGTATAAACTTTACGTTTTTGATTCTGTCCTGTCATTAGCTTGCTAGCGCACTGTATTCACCTGTTTTGTGTTATTTTATCGGTCAATATTTTGTTTTGTCTTCATTCTGTAACTTACAGCAAAGTCTTCCTGTATGGTTTCCTACTTCTGTATGCAGTACTGTATTATATAGTATCTCACAAAAGTAAGTGCACCCCTCACATTTCAGCAAACATTAGTATAATCTTTTGGAAGGGACAATACTATAGAAATGAAACTTGTATATATATCAGAGGAGTCAATGTGCAGCTTGTAAAGCTTTACTACAGATTTACTCGACAGACAGACATTATTGTGTAAATAGCATGCAACAAAAGTGAGTACACCCTAAGTGATAACAGCCGTACATCATGTAATCATGCAAAGCCACATGTCCTATTCATCATGTTCATGTTTTTGCTGGACACGACCACACAAATGTGTATAAATTGTATTCCCTCCTGTCAGTCAGGAGACTGTGATTTTAAAGCCACACTTACAACATGAACCTGACCAGCCAGGATTATTCACTGTGTTAACACATACCACATACCACAGCTAATTCAACAGCACCAAAACAAATATTATCCATCGATGGTTATAAAGGGAAAAGAAGCATAAAGCAAGAAATGCACTAATAATAAGGACAAATCATTTATTTCTTTATTAAATGGACATGTGTAGTGTTGGGGATAGAGAGAGAGAGAGAGAGAGACTGACAGACTGGCAGATAGATAGATAGATAGATAGATAGATAGATAGATAGATAGATAGATAGATAGATGGATAGATGGATAGATAGATGTACAATATCTACTTGACACATAATTAGACGTATGTACAGTATAATTATAACATAAAAAAATATATATATAATATGAATTTAATGTATTAATGATGTTGTATATAATATTATTTAATAAATAGAAATGGATTATGTCGTTATACGGCTGCGCAAAATCCCAATCCTGATGATGTAATTCAATCTGAGGATTGTGAAATGAAAAATCTGCATTGAAGCTGAAGATTTTTAAATTCAGACCAACATGAAGACTTTACTTAAATGGTCATGTTACTGATAGTAATGTAGAGCAAAACACCCCCTCACACACACATACACACACCACCTCTCCAGCACCACTACCACCCCCACCATTACCTATCAGATGTGTATATGTGCCCCGGTGAGCTTGAGGGAAGGTGGACGGATGCCAGTGCCTATTAGGCTGTTAGCAAACAATCATGCAGGCTAATCTCACCACATGGCGATCGCTTTGAAATGCAAAAAAGCCTCGTTAAGCTCAGGATGGTGTAACGGCGCTGAAATCTAATAGAAGGAATTGAGTGTCACGTTACCTTTGGGTGAAAACTTCACACCTACTTCAGAAGTTTTCCAGACAGAACTTTTGAAGGCAACTGAGAAAGATTATTATTATTATTATTATTATTATTATTATTATTATTATTTTTATTATTATTATTATTATTATTATTATTATTATTATTTTTATTATTATTATTAGAGCGTCTCAGAGTTCAGCCTTTCCTTCTATAATGTAATGCTGTTTTGTACGGAGCGTAATTATCGGCCAGGTTAAACCCTCATGCATGAAATAGGTTTAATAATCTGATGTTTGTTATATTATAATCATAAAAACGCCATAAATTCCACACATTCTTGTTTTTATTTATGGTGATTTTTCTTATGCTTCTTTATAATAATTAGCATTTTTATATTATAATTATTATTTTATGAATGAAATATTTCAGCATGGATCCATCTGAATCAGGTATTAGAGCAAAACAATGAACAAAAAGAAGAGAAAACTAATTCAGTCTGACTGCTGACCTCGGTTAAAAATTACAGCATTTACTGCTACATTTATAAATAATTAATCAATCAAGTAGAAATCTTTGAATAGCCACTAAACACTAGAATAAATAAATTTAAAAAATGTTCTTTTATTTTGTATTTTTTTATTTTATTTTTTTATTTTTTTGTCAATGTAAATAAAGTAAATTTTACTTTTAGAGATAAAGATTGTATTTTTCTGGTAGGATTTATAAATTATATTATATGTATTTTTTTCTCGATTATATTTATACTTTTATAATTAAATTATTATATATTATATATTATATTTATTATCATTAAGTAACAGGGTTTAACTTTAAAAAAAAGTATTGGATAAAGTCTAATCAAATAATGCTGTTGATTATATAGAATCTAATCATGTTAGTGCTGTGTGATTGGTTAACATCTAATCATGCAGTGTTTTTTTGATTAGATTTGGACACTTTCTGCTCTGTAATATTTACGTCCCGTTGCCACGACCACGTAAGACAGAAACGTGTAAATATCTAATTCGCTTTGTTGTTTGAAAGGAAGGCAGTAATGCGGTTCTGCTGTATATTATCCTAAATGGAATCAGACACGATGACGACGGTCGTTTCCGATCTTTCCACATGTTATTATTCCACAGGTAACTAACTTCCCTTCTGTTGCAAATGGCATGATGATCTTTCATAAAGTCGCCTGGAGATGTTTCCGGAAGGGTTTTATCGGCGTCTGTGTGGTGTGGACGTGGACTTGGAGGAACGAGACATAGTGTGCACTACGGCATTAATATTGATCGGATTATAGACTCAGTGGCATCTGGGTTATTAGTTAATATCGCAGGTGGTCCTGATCTTTGCACAGCCTTATTAAACTTTCAGGATGTTGCTGCAAATAAACCTCACAGCCATCAGACCGGATCCGATCTCCTCCTAATGGCTTCTTCTGCTTTGATTTATTTATTACTTTATTAATTGACTAGTCTGGCACGTGAATGCAGCAATGGTCATACAGCGCTGAGAAATAAGTGTGTGTTCGGAACCAATCAGAGTGTTAATGTTCCTGTATTTATCATCATCTCTGTAGCATCTGGATCAAACTCACTCATTACAATGTCTATAAACCTGCTCAATTATCCCTCTGCCTGCTTTATTACTATACACTGTGTAAATGTGCTCTGTGATTTGAGGAAGTCTGATTGTGTAGTGCTCTGTGATTGGATAAAGTCTAACCGTGTAGTGTTTTGTGATTGGATGAAGTCTATTCATTTAAGGCTCTGTGATAGAATTAAGTCTAACCAAGTAGTGCTTTGTGATTAAAGGAAAGTCTAATAACGTTTAAGTTTAATAATGTAGTGCAGTGTGAATGGATGAAGTCTAATCATATAGTGTTTTGTGATTGGATAAAGTCTAATCATGTATTTTTTTCATCGATTGGATGTCGTCTATTCCTGTAGTTCTTTATGACTGGACAACTGTAAAGTCCAATCATGGAGTGTTTTGTGATTGGATTATATCTGTTCATGTTTTGCTGTGTGATTGGATGAACTCTTATTTTAAAATAATGTGATTGGATAAAGTCTAATCATATAGTGGTAAGTAATCTAATCACAAGAAAAATCTAATCACGTAGTCTATTGTGATTGGATGAAGTGTAACCATGTAATGTTTTGTGATTGGATGAAGTCTAACCATGTAATGTTTTGTGATTGGATGAAGTCTAATCATACATTTTTTTGTGATTGGATAAAGTCTAATCATTTATTGTTTGGTGATTAAATTAAGCATTTTCATTTAAAGCTCTGTGATTGGGTGAAGTCTAATCATGTAGTGAATGAATAAAGTCCAAATATGTAGGATGATGATGGAGTTTAATGCTTTGTGATTGGATGATGATGAAGGAGTTTAATGCTTTGTGATTGAGTGATGATGTTGAAGGAGTTTAATGTCTTGTGATTGGATGATGATGGAGTTTAATGCTTTGTGATTGGATGATGAGGATGAAAGAGTTTAACGCTTTGTGATTGGATGATGATGAAGGAGTTTAATGCTTTGTGATTGGATGATGATGATGAAGGAGTTTAATGTCTTGTGATTGGATGATGAGGATGAAAGAGTTTAACGCTTTGTGATTGGATGATAATGATGGATTTAATGCTTTGTGATTGGATGATGATGGAGTTTAATGCTTTGTGATTGGATGATTGGATGATGATGATGGAGTTTAATGCTTTTTTAATGGATTATTGGATGATGATGAAGGAGTTTAATGCTTTGTGATTGTATGATGATAAATGAGATGAATGATTTGTGATTGATGATGATGGAGTTTAATGCTTTGTGATTGGATGATGATAGAGTTTGAGGCTTGTGATTAGATGATGTTTTTTTGATTCCGGAAGTGCACTTTGCCTCGACATGCTCCTGATTGATGGAGTCACGCAGTGAAAATACATTTAAAGTCTCACAAGAAACTAAGACAAAAATATGTGAAAAAGCAAACGTCCGTTAAATATGTCAGAACCTAAACGCTTTTTCTGCTTTTCTGGATCACTCGAACAGAATGTACCCTTGTAACAACATGACAACCTGAAACTGTGCCACAGGAACATTATAATTCCCCCTTCAGCGTCTGACACAGAGGGAAAAAACCTTAAGCAGGTCTGGGATCAGTATCTAATCTACTTTCTGCTCCATCACTGAGCAGTATGTGTTTTAGAGTGAGAATGTACAGTAAATCAAACACAGCATGTTTCCATTCATCAGTGGTTTTATTCACGTCAGGTTTCAGCTGG
>JBCEWE010002259.1:0-13720 GCA_039877035.1 Silurus lanzhouensis
CCTGCGTGACCGCGCTCTGAACCACGTGTGTAATCTGACCAATAGGACGTGACGTCATCACGGGCGACGTCGCGTAAACAGGAAGCTACAAATGGCTGCGAGATGGACCAGACGCTAGCTCCTGCGAGAGAAGGTAAGCACCGCAGGGATGCAGGGAGTGTGGCACGGAGACGCAGCGTCTCGTTCCCTCGTGGAACTAGGGTTACGGTCGTAACCTAGAGACGTTCCCCTTCAGGAACTCGAGCTGCGTCGAAACGCTATGGGAACGAGTGTCCAATTACGCCACACTGACCAGACCCTGCCTAGAGAGTGAGGGCCTCGGCACCAGCACGCAACACAGAGGAGCCCGGGTGGCTCTGAGGTCAAGGTCATAGAACCTGACGAAGGTCAGCGGGGTGGACCAGCCCGCCGCGTCACAGATGTCCTGGAGCGGGACTCCAGCTGACCAGGCCGTAGAGGCGCCACACTCCGGGTGGAGTGAGCTCGAACCCCAAGCGGGGCGGGGAGGCCCGAGGACTCGTGAGCCGACACAATCGCATCCACAACCCATCTGCTCAACGTCTGCTTATTGGCCGGGAACCTTTCCGATTAGGGCCATAGCAGACGAGCAGCTGCTCCGACTTCCTCCAAGGACTCGTCCTGCGGAGGTAAGTATCCAGCGCTCGCACTGGACACAGTCGGTGCTGTCGCTCCTGGTCGGGGCAGTAAACGGAGGAGGGCAGAATGCCTGCAACATGACAGGACGTGAGGGAGCCGTAGGCCCTTAGGCACGTACCCAGGTTTCGGATAGAGAAACACCTTGGCCATGCCAGGAGCAAACTCCAGGCGAGACGGGCCCACAGACAAAGCCTGCAGATCCCCGATCCTCTTCGGGAGGAAATCGCCAACAGAAAGGTGGTCTTGATCGACAGAAACCTAAGGGCCACATCGGCTAACGGCTCGAAGGGGGCTCAGAAAGAGCTGCCAGCACAACGGCCAGATCCCAGACAGGCACTCTGGGTCGCGTCCCGGGCCTCAGCCTCCGGGTGCCACGGAGGAAACGTGTCACCAGTGGGTGTTACCCAGCGACTGCCCCGCAGGCGGGGAGCCATACGCCGCGATGGCCGACACGTAAACCTTCAGGGTCGAGGGGGTTAACCCTGCCGGCAAACTGTTCCTGCAGGAACTCCAGAACTGACCCAACCGGGCAGTTAACAGGATCCAGCCACGGTGCTCGCACCAGGACGTGAACAGCCGCCAGCGTGTGGCGTACGACCTCCTCGTGAGGGAGCCCTGGAGTGGAGAAGGGTCTCTACCACCTCGGTGGAGAGACCGGCTGCCGCGAACCGGGCCCCCTCAGGGGCCACAGCCACAGCCTCCACAACTCCGGGCGGGGGTGAACCAGGGTCCCGCCCGCCTGAGAGAGAAGATCCCTCCTGGGAGGAATCTCCCAAGGAGGGCCCTCGAGAAGGGGCACCAGATCCGCAAACCACGGCTTGCTCGGCCATCGAGGCGCCACCAGGAGGAGACGGGCTCCCTCCCGGCGAACCCTCTCCAGAACTCCAGGGAGCAGAGCGATCGGGGGAAGCCGTACAGACGCAGCCTCGCCACGACTGTACCATGGCATCCAGCCCTAACGGGGCTGGGTGAGAGAGAGAGAACCAGAGGGGACAGTGCGAGGTCTCCTGGGTCGCAAAAAGATCCACTTGGGCTCTGTAGAACCTCCGCCATACCAGCTCCACCACCTCGGGGTGGAGACGCCATTCCCCAGGCTGCGGCCCCTGTCTCGACAGGGCGTCTGCTCTGACATTCAACCGACCGGGGATGTAAATGGCCCTCAGGGACAGTAACCTGTCCTGAGACCACAAGAGGACCGCCTGTGCTAGTTTGTACAAGGGGCGGGAACGGAGACCCCCCTGGCGGTTGATGTAGGAGACCACCGCCGTATTGTCCGTACGGACCAACACATGGCGATCTCTCATTGCTGGGAGAAAGTGTTTTAACCCCAAAAACACAGCCATCATCTCCAGGCAATTTATGTGCCACGAGAGACGCGGGCCGCTCCACAAACCCTGGGCGGAGCGGCCACTCATGACCGCTCCCCACCCTGTGAGGGAAGCGTCCGTCGTAAGCGTCACGCGACGACACGGAACCCCACCGGCCACGGGACAGGAATGTCCGGTCTTTCCAGACATCCAAGGCTCGAAGGGCACGCCGCGAGACCTTGATAGTGCGATGCGGGTTTCCCCTGAGGGAGAACCCCCTGCTCCGGAGCCACCACTGGAGGGGCCTCATGTGCAGGAGCCCGAGCGGGACTATGCTGGACGCCGCCGCCATGAGCCCTAGCAGCCTCTGGAACTGCCGCACAGTGAGTGGCTGGCCTTCCCGCACTCTCCTGACAGCCGCAAGGACGACCTCGACCCGAGCAGGCGACAACTGTGCCTGCATCCTGGCCGCGTCCCACACCACGCCCAAAAAGGTGGTTCTCTGTAAAGGAGAAAGCACGCTTTTGCTGGCGTTTAGCCGAAACCCAAGCACCTTCATGCAGGCGAGGACGACATCTCGATGCCGAATCGCCTGGCGCTCCGAGGGAGCCATGATCAACCAACCTGAAGCCGCAGCGGGGCCAGTGCAGCATCGACGCACTTCGTGAAGGTGCGGGGCGAGAGTGCCAGACCGAACGGGAGGACCCGATATTGGTATGCTATGCCCCCGAAAACAAACCTCAGGAACCTCCTGTGTGCAGGAAGGATGGAGATGTGGAAGTATGCATCCTTCAGATCTACAGTGACGAACCAGTCCCCGGACCTGATCTGCGTCACGACCCCCTTGAGGGTGAGCATCCTGAACCTGAGTCTCCTGAGAGAGCGGTTCAAGGAGCGAAGATCCAGAATGGGACGCAACCCGCCATCCTTCTTCGGAACAACGAAGTACGGGCTGTCGAAGCCTGACTCTCGAACCGAGGGGGGAACCACCTCGATGGCCCCTTTCCCCAGGAGCGTGCGCACTTCCTGTTCCAGGACCAGAGCCTGCTCGGGACCCACCAGGGCGGGACACAACCCGTTGAAACGGGGAGGAGAGGACGCAAACTGTATTGCGTAACCCCCTCCTATGGTCCGCAGGACCCACTGGGAGACTCCTGGCAGCACCTCCCAAGCTGCCAGAAAGTCCCGCAGGGGAACCAGCCCCTCGGGACTGGCCTCTGACCCGCTCAGAGCAGCTGGGGCGGAGCCCTGCAGCCGAAGACACCTCGACAGAGGCGGCGGGGCTCCCCCATCCATACCTAGACTTTGGGCGGAAGTGGAGGGAGACGCCCGCTGGAGGGCGGACCACGGCCCGGCCCAGGAGGGGCGGACCACGGCCCGGCCTCCTGGCGGTGCGGGGGAGGGAGCGAGGTAGCGTGAGACAAACACCGCCCCCTCGACCGAAAATCGTCAGGATTTCCGCACCACGGCTCGTTTGCTGGAGTCGAGGGTGCCCTTCAGGTCCGCCCGCTCCTTCTTGGGCCCAGAGCGACGCCTGGGACCCTTAGGACCCGCCCGCGGAGACCGGGTGGCGACGCTCTGTTTCTGGGCTTCGCGGTGCCCAGAAGGACCAGGCTGGGGCTGCCGCCGACCAGCCCCACGTGACCGGCGAGGGAGGTACTGCTGAAACGCAGCCGACTGCTTCTTAGACTCCTGAAACCTGTTTACGACTGCCGTCACGGCGTCACCGAACAGACCAGGAGGAGCCATCGGTGCGTTCAAGAGCACAGCTCGATCCTTGTCCGGGAGGTCGGACAAGGTGAGCCACAGATGCCGCTCTGTGGCCACCAGGGCCGCCATGGACCGACCAACGGCCCGCGCCGTGTGTTTTGTGGCCCGAAGGGTTAGGTCGGCAGCGCGACGTAACTCCTTAATGTCAGTGGCCCCCGGAGCTAAGTCCCTCATCCAAATCACGCAGCAGATCCGCCTGGTATGCCTGCAACACGCCCATGGTGTGGAGACATCCCGCGGCCTGACCTGCCGCCGCGTAAGCCTTCCCCACTAAAGCCGATGTAGCACGTAGCGGTTTAGTAGGGAACACCGGAGCCTTTAGCGACGATGCTACGCTAGGAGAGAGGTAGCTAGCTAGCGTCTCTTCAACACGCGGCATCGCCCCATAGCCGCACGCCTTAGCCCCAACCACATTCGCGTAAAGCGAGGAGTGGTGCGACGAAGCACGCGCTGAGTATGGGGTTTCCCAAGTACTGGACACCTCGGCATGCAGATCAGGAAAAAACAGCAGGCCCCGGCGCCGAGGAAGCGACACAGGACGCAGAAAACGCTCATCCAGCTTACTGGGTGCGCGCTGTCTCTGCTGCTCCACCGGCCAGGCTAGATCCAGCTTAGCAACGGCTCGTGTCACGACCTCGAGGAGCTCCTCGTACAGCACAGGCTGAGAGGGCTCCACGGGCTCGCTAGCATCCATCAGCTCACCCTCCTCGGAGAGAGAGACATGTAATGCCGCGCTGCTCGTACCGGGAGAAGAAGCAGCCATCGGGCCTGCTTCCCCAATAGAGCCGAAGCTCAATTCAGCCGACGAAGCTGAAGCGGACTCATCCGACTCCAACCCCGCCGCTAAATCGGCCTGCGAGCCCCACGGGCGCCGGCGCCGCTTCGCCTCGGCGAGAGCGGGACCGGAGCCGCGAGGGAGAGAGCTCCTCTCAAAGAGCGCTCTCCGGGAGCGAAGCGTGCGCATAGCCATGCGGCTACAATGCGAGCAATCGGCTCCCTCGAGAGCCGACTGTGCATGCTCCACACCCAGGCAAACATGCGAATCCCTACCGGTAATGAAACGTGGACACGGATGAACGCACTTACGGAAACCTTGTCTGCCAGCCATCACTCGATCAGAAAAACACAGCGAAACAGCGCTTACCTGAACGAGCAGAAAGCTAGCGTCTGGTCCATCTCGCAGCCATTTGTAGCTTCCTGTTTACGCGACGTCGCCCGCTGATGACGTCACGTCCCAAACGCCTATTGGTCAGATTACACACGTGGTTCAGAGCGCGGTCACGCAGGGGCGTTCCCATAGCGTTTCGACGCAGCTCGAGTTCCTGAAGGGAAATATAAATGTTCATATTCATAAGCATCATTTAATGAAAAAGGTAAAAAAAAGCGCAAAAAACTTACATTAAAACCATGGGCTGAGAAAAATATAACTTTTTAAAAAGAAAATATGAAATTATATATAAATATATAAATATATATATGAATATTAAAGTAGAGTACTTAAAAAAAAAAAAATTTGAAATCAATTGGTAAAATAAACATTTCATATTTATCTGAAACATTTCATGAAAAAATGTTAAAAAGTGCAAAAATTCAATGAAAAAACGTGAAATGACAAATCAAGTTTTTGCAAGTCTTTGTGAAAATATTACTTTTCAAATTCATAAGCTTAATTGAACAAAAAAAACGTTAAAAGGGCAAAAATTCATCGTGCTGACAAACAATGGTTTGAATTTTTTTTTTGCAATTCAAAATTGCTTTTATCAAAATATTTCATTTCATAATTTTATAAAAATATAAAAAACTTTACCAAAAAAAATGTTATTGTGGAAATATGACTTTTCATATACAATGAACTAACCCATAGCAATGAACTAACCCATAGCATCATTTAACCCAGCATTAGGGAGGCACAAGCCATTGCACTCTTAGTGCCGGTCCCAAGCCCGGATAAATGGGGAGGGTTGCATTAGGAAACCTGCCAAATCAATTATGCGGATCACAACTCAGAATTTCATACCGGATCGGTCAAGACCCGGGTTACCAACGACCGCCAAAGGTATACCGGTGGAAATTGGGCTACTTGTTAGCCGAAGGAGGAGAAGAAGAGGAGGAAGACGTCTACAGAGACAGCAGGTAAAGTGAAGGAGAGTTTTTACCTATGACTGGTAAAGGGAGAGAGGTAGCTGATATGATGGAGAGGAGAAATGTAGATATGTTGTGTGTTCAGGAGACCAAGTGGAAATGGAGTAAGGCCAGGAACATTGGAGGTGAGTTTAAACTGTTCTATCATGGTGTGGATGGAAAGAGAAATGGTGTATGTGTGATTCTGAAGGAAGAGTACAGTGAGAGTGTAGTGGAGGTGAAGAGCTGATGATAAATGACTATGCTCCACAAGTCGGCTGTGAGATGGAGAAGAAGGAAAGATTCTGGAGTGAATTAGATGAAGTGGTAGATGGTGTACCTAGGAATGAACGATTGGTGATTTGGGCAGATTTTAATGGGCATGTAGGTGAAGAAAAGAGATGTGATGAGGAGGTGATGGGTAGGTATGGTTTTAAGGAGAGGAATGTAGAAGGGCAGATGGTGGTATATTTTGCTAAGAGGATGAAAATGACAGTGGTGAATACGTATTTTATGAAGAAGGATGATCATAGGGTGACCTATAAGGTGCACACAGGTGGACTATGTTCTAAGTAAGAGATGCAACCTGAAGGAGATTGGGGACTGTAAGGTGTTGGAGGGGGACAGTGTAGCTAGACAGCATCGGATGGTGGTCTGTAGGATGGTTTGGAGGCAAAGAAGAAGAGGAGGAGAGTGAAGACAGAAAGAAGAATACGATGGTGGAAACTGAAAGGAGGAAGACTGTAGTGTGAGGTTCAGGGAAGATGTCAGACAGGGGCTCGGTGGTGGTGAAGAGGTGCTGGATGATTGGGTAACTACTGCAGGAGTGATTAGGGAGGCAGCTAGAAAAGTACTTGGTGAGACATCTGGAAATAGAAAAGAAGACAAAGAGACATGGTGGTGAAATTAGGTAGTGCAGGAGAGCATAAGGGGAAAGAGGTTGGTAAAACAGAAATGGGATCGACAGAGTGATGAGAAACGTAGGGCAGGAGTACAAGGAGATGCGGCAGCAGGTAAAGAGGGATGTAGCGAAAGCCAAGGAAAAGGCGTATGAGGAGCTGTATGAAAGGTTGGACACTAAGGAAGGAGAAAAGGATTTGTACCGATTGGTCAGGCAGAGGGACCGAGCTGGGAAGGATGTGCTTTGAGAAGGTGAGGGAGTATTTTGAGCACTGATGAGTGAGAATATCAGAGAGAGAGAGGGTTGGATGATGTGGAGTTGGTGAAGCAGGAAGTGGATAGGATTAGTAAGGAGGAAGTGAGAGCAGCGTTTAAGAGGATGAAGAGTGAAAAGTCGGTTGGACCAGATGACATAACGGTAGAAGCATGGAGATGTCTAGGAAGATGGCAGTGGAGTTTTAAGAGGATGCCTGAGGTATGGGAGAAGTAGTGTGCTGGTACCCGATCTTTAAGCATAAAGGAGCTGTGCACACCTGCAGTAACTGCAAGTGAATAAAGTTGATCAGTCACACCATGAAGTTATGGGAAAGAGTAGTGGAAGCCAGGCTGAGAGAAAAGGTGACCATCTGTGAGCAACAGTATGGTTTCATGCCGAGGAAGAGCACCACAGATGCCCTATTTGCTTTGAGAATGTTGATGGAGAAGTATAGAGAAGGACAGAAGGAATTGCATTGTGGATTTGTGGATTTAGAGAAAGCGTACGACAGAGTGCCAAGAGAGGAGTTGTGGTATTGTATGTGGAAGTCAGGTGTGTCAGAGAAGTATGTGAAGGGGTGCAGGACATGTATGAGGACAGTGTGACAGCAGTGAAGTGTGCAGTAGGAACAGGTTCAGGTGAAGGTTGGACTGCATCAAGGATCGGCCCTGAGCCCTTTCCTGTTTGCAGTGGTGATGGACGAAGTCAGACAGGAGTATCCCTGGAATATAATGTTTGCGGATGATATTGTGATTTGTGGTGAGAGTAGTGAGCAGGTTGAGCAGAGCCTGGAGAGGTGGAGGTATGTGCTTGAAGAGAAGGGGAATGAAAGTCAGTAGGAGTAAGACAGAGTACATGTGCGTAAATGAAAACGAATGCGGTGGAGTGGTGCGGTTGCAGGGAGAAGAGGTGGAGGAGTTCAGTTACCTGGAGTCAACCAGTGCAAAGTGATGAAGAGTGTGTTAGAGAAGTGAAGAAAAGAGTGCACACAGGGTAGAGTAAGACGAGTGACAGGAGTGATTTGTGATAGTAGGGTATCTGCAAGAATAAAGGAAAAGTTTATAGGGGTGTGGTGAGACCTGCGATGTTGTATGGAATAGAGACTGAAGTTGTTAAGGTTTTCGTTGGAGTGACAAGATTAGAAATTAGTTTATTAGAGGGACAGCCCATGTAGGATGTTTTGGTGACAAGAAGAACGCTGAGGATGAAGCCACCAGGAAGGACCAAGGATGAGGTTCATGGATGTGGTGAGGGAAGACATGCAGGTAGTTGGTAGAGGTAGCCGTAGAGGACAGGGTGGTATTTAGACAGATGATCCGTAAGAAGAAGAAGATCAGATCATTAGCATCATTTCATTAAAAACAAATTTAAAAAAAAGTCCAATAAGTGCATGAAAAGGTGACATGAAAAAACACGTTTATATAAATTATTATATATATATATATATATATATATATATATATTATATTATATTATATATATATATATATATATTAATATATATATATAATATATATATATATATATATATATTAAATATATATATATATATATATATAATATTATATATTAATATATATTATATTTCTTCTTCTTCTTTCGGCTGTTCCATTAGGGGTCGCCACAGCGGATCATCCGTCTCCATACCACCCTGTCCTCTACATCTGCCTCTTTCACACCAACTACCTGCATGTCTTCCTCACCACATCCATGAACCTCCTCCTTGGCCTTCCTCTTTTCCTCCTACCTGGTGACTTCATCTTCAGCATTCTTCTACCAATATAATTCATGTCCCTTCTCTGCACATGTCCAAACCATCTCAATCTCGCCTCCCTCACCTTGTCACCAAAACATCCTACATGTGCTGTCCCTCTAATAAACTCATTTCTAATCTTGTCCATCCTCGTCACTTCCAACGAAAACCTTAACATCTTCAGCTCTGCTACCTCCAGCTCCGCCTCCTGTCTTTTTCTCAATGCCACTGTCTCTGATCCATACAACATCGCAGTCTTCTTGCAGATACTCTTCTATCACAAATCACTCCTGTTACTCTTCTCCACCCACTCCACCCTGCCTGCACTCTTTTCGTTACTTCTCTAACACACTCTCCATTACTTTGCACTGTTGACCCCAGTACCTGAACTCCTCCACCTTTTCCACCTCTTCTCCCTGCAACCGCATTACTCCACTGCCCTCCCTCTCATTCACTACATGTACTCTGTCTTACTCCTACTGACTTTCATTCCCCTTCTCTCCACGCATATCTCCACCTCTCCAGGCTCTTCTCAACCTGCTCTCTACTCTCACCACAAATCACAATATCATCTGCAAACATCATAGTCCAGGGAGACTCCCTGTCTGACTTCGTCCGTCAACCTGTCCCTCACCACTGCAAACTGGAAAGGGCTCAGGGCCGATCCTTGATGCAGTCCACATTCAGCCTGAACCAGTCTGTCGTACCTACTGCACACTTCACTGCTGTCACACTGTCCTCATACATGTCCTGCACACCCTCACATACTTTTCTGACACACCTGACTCTTCTCATACAATACCACAACTCCTCTCTTGGCACTCTGTCGTATGCTTTCTCTAAATCCACAAATACACATGCAATTCCCTCTGCCCTTCTCTATACTTCCATCAACATCGTCAAAGCAAATAAGGCATCTGTGGTGCTCTTCCTCGGCATGAAACCATACTGTTGCTCACAGATGTCACCTCTTGTCTCAGCCTGCTTCCACTACTGTTTCCCATAACTTCATGGTGTGACTGATCAACTTAATTCCCCTGTAGTTACTGCAGTAACAATTGGTTAAAAACTCCACTGCCATCTCTCCTAAACATCTCCACGCTTCTACCGTATGTCATCTGGTCCACCGACTTTCCATTCTTCATCCTCTTAATCGCTGCTTCTCACTTCCTCCTTACTAATCCTATCTACATCCTGCTTTACCAACTCCACATCCTCCAACCTTCCCTCTCTGTGATTTCCTCATTCATCAGCTGCTCAAAATACTCCCTCCACCTTCTCAACACACTCTCCTCACTAGTCAACACATTTCCCTCTCCATCCTTTATTGCTCTAACTTGCATACATCCTTCCCAGCTCGGTCCCTCTGCCTGGCCAATCGGTATATATCCTTATCTCCTTCCTTAGTGTCCAACCTCTTATACAGCTCCTCATATGCCTTTTCCTTGGCTTTTGCCACATCCCTTTTTACCTGCTGCCGCATCTCCTTGTACTCCTGCCTACTTTTCCCATCACTCTGTTGATCCCACTTCTGTTTTGCCAACCTCTATCCCTAATGCTCTTACTCATTCCACCTTGCTTTCTATTTCCAGATGTCACACCAAGTACTTTTCTAGCTGCCTCCCTCATCACTCCTGCAGTAGTTGCCCAATCATCCGGCACCTCTTCACCACCACCAAGCCCCTGTCTGACCTCTTCCCTGAACCTCACACTACACTCTTCCTCCTTCAGTTTCCACCATCTTATTCTTCTTTCAATCCTTACTTTCCTCCTCTTCTTCTTCGCCTCCAAAAACATCCTACAAACCACCATCCGATGCTGTCTAGCTACACTATCCCCGCCAACACCTTACAGTCTCCAATCTCCTTCAGGTTGCATCTCCTGCATAGCACATTAGTGTGCCCCTTCCTCCACTCCTATACGTCACCCTATGATCTCCTTCTTCCTAAAATAACGTGTTTCACCACTGCCATTTCTATCCTTTTAGCAAAATCTACCACCATCTGCCCATCCACATACCTCTCCTTAAAACCATACCTACCCATCACCGCCTCATCACCGCTGTTCCCTTCACCTACATGCCTATTAAAGTCTGCCCCAATCACCCATCGTTCTTTCCTAGGTACACCATCTACCACTTCATCTAATTCACTCCAGAATCTTTCCTTGTCCTCTATCTCACAGCTAACTTGTGGAGCATAGGCACTGATGACATTTATCATCATCCTTCAACTTCCACCTTCACGATCATCACCCTATCAGAAACTCTCTTCACCTCTACTACACTCTTACTGTACTTTTCCTTCAGAATCACCCCTACACCATATCTCTTCCCATCCACACCATGATAGAACAGTTTAAACCCACCTCCAATGTTCCTGGCCTTACTCGCTTTCCACTTGGTCTCCTGAACACACAGCATATTTACCTTTCTCCTCTCCATCATATCAACTACCTCTCTCCCTTTACCCGTCATAGTACCAACATTTAAAGTACCAACCCGAACCTCTACTCTCCTACACTGCTCCTTTTCCTGCCGTCTCTGTAAACGTCTTCCTCCTCTTTTTCTCCTCCTTCGGACAACAGTAGCCCAATTTCCACCGGTACCCTGTCGGCTAACAATACCTGTGGCGGTCGTTGTTAACCCGGGCCTCGACCGATCCGGTATGAAATTCTCATTTGTGTACTCCGCATATTTGATTTGGCACATGTTTTACGCTGGATGCCCTTCCTAAAGCAACCCTCCCCATTTACCCGGGCTTGGACCGGCACTAAGAGTGCACTGGCTTGTGCCCCCCTAATGGCTGGGTTACAAATATATATATATATATATATATATATATATATATATATATTGTAACCCAGCCATTATGGGGGCACAAGCCAGTTATTTATTTATTTATTTATTTTATTTTTTTATGAAAATGTTATATTATTTTTTTTATTGAAAATATTTTCCATCATTTTTTTTATGATAAAATTGCAAATTTTTGACAGCACGCAGAAGACTTTGGCAAATATGTGCTGTTGTTTCGTTTTATGAGTTTCTAACTAATTTTCATTTCTTTTGCAGTTTTTAACAGTTTTTATGAAATTATGAATCTGAAAATTCATATTTTTGAAATAACTAATATTTATATAAAAAATGTCATTTTTTGGTCAGAACATGTTTTGTAATGTCATATCTCGTTTTAAAAATGTAAATGTATCATGGGTAAGCGCATGCTGTTTGTGGAAATACGCTTGGATCGAAAAACCGCTTTCTCTTCGTCCTAAAAGGCTGAGATTGGCGCAATCGCGTTTTCAGACCATAAGAAGCTCATTCTTAACATCACGTAGAAGGCTTTGCCAAAAATGTGCTGTTGATTCGTTTTTCATTAATTATAACTTTCCTTCTTTTTATTTTATTTTTTTCATTCTTTTTTGCAGTTTTCAACAGTTTTTATGAAATTATGATGTCTATGAAAATTAATAATTTTTAAATAACTAAAATTTTTTATGAAAAATGTCATTATTTTGGTCAGAAAATGTTTTGTAATATTATATCTCATAATAAACATGGAGAAAATGCATGCTGTTTGTGCATATTCGCTTGGTTCGAAAAAAAGCTTTCTCTTCGTCCTAGAAGCCTGAGACTTGCGGAATCGCATTTTCAGACCAGAAGAAAGCTCATTCTTGACAGCACATCAAAGGTTTTGCCAAATATGTGTTGTTCTATCGTTTTTCATCAATTATGACTTTCTAACCCATTTTCATTCTTTTTTGCAGTTTTCAACAGTTTTTATGAAATTAAAATTATGACTATGAAAATTTATATTTTCAAAATTACTAAATTATTTATATGAAGAATGTCATATTTAGGTCAGATAATGTTTTGTAATATCATTTATCATCATAAACATGTAAAATAATCATGAGGAAATGCAGGCTGTTTGTGCATATTCGCTTGGTTCGAAAAAAGCTTTCTCTTCGTCCTAGAAGCCTGAGACTTGCGGAATCGCGTTTTCAGCCTGTTAAAAACTCATTCCTGACAGCACATAAAAGGTTTTGCCAAATATGTGTGTTGTTTTCGTTTTACATTAATTATGACTTTCAAAACATTTTCATTCTCTTTTTGCAGTTTTTATGAAATTATGATTTTGAAAATGAAAAATATTATATACTAATATTTTATGAAAAATGTCATATTTTGGCAGAAAATGTTTTGTTAATATATCTCATAAAAAAAATTTTCTCATGGGTGCATGCTGTTTGTGCATATTTGCTTGGTTCGAAAAACCGTTTTCTCTTCTTCCAAGAAGCCTGAGACTTGCGGAATCGCATTTTCAGACCATAAAAAACTCATTCTTGACAGCACATAAAAGGCTTTGCCAAATGTGTTGTTCTATCGTTTTTGATCAAATATGACTTTTAACCTATTTTCATACTTTTCTTTCCAGTTTTTATGAAATTATGATTATGACTATGAAAAAATTAAAATAACTAATATTTTTATGAAAAATGTCATATTTTGGTCAGATAATGTTTTGTAATATCATTTCATCATAAATATGTAAAAATAATCATGAGAAAATGCATGCTGTTTGTGCATATTCGCTTGGTTCGAAAAATCGCTTTTTCTTCGTCCTAGAAGCCTGAGACTTGCGGAATCGCGTTTTCAGCCTGTTAAAAACTCATTCCTGACAGCACATAAAAGGCGTTGCCAAATGTGTTGTTGTTTCGTTTTTCATCAATTATGACTTTCAAACACATTTTCATTCTCTTTTTGCAGTTTTTATGAAATTATGATTTTGAATATGAAAATTTATATTTTTGAAATAACTATATTATTTATATGAAAAATGTCATATTTGGGCAGAAAATGTTTTGTTATATAATATCTCATAAAAAAAACATGACCTTTTTCTCATGGGCATGTTCATGCTGTTTGCATCTTTTTTTGCAGTTTTTATGAAA
>JBCEWE010002264.1:5000-7500 GCA_039877035.1 Silurus lanzhouensis
GAGGCTCTGCTCGAAACTGCGCCTGCTTACTGTTCACACTCTGCACCACCTCAGAATGGACATTGAGAGCTTTCTCTCAGTAATGTCCGAGCTGAAGCTTCTCACGCACCTAGATGTCTCCAACGATCAAATGCAGAAGAGTGGAGAGATGATCAGAAAGCTCCTGCAGAAGATGCAGATCCTCCCAGCACTCGTTTCTCTGGATGTGTCAGGGTGGACAGAGCTTGAAGATGAGGCCCTGGAGGTTTTTCAGGAGGCACGGCCTGGGATGAGGTTCATTGGTCTGCTGGGCACTGGTGCTGGAATGTCTAATATCCTGTCTGGAGCAGGAAATCTGAAGGTGAGCTGATGTGTTAATCTCTAATACCCCTTCCAACGGTAGAATCAGATAAACATGTGTTTTTGTGTATTTAGGTTTGATATGAGTTCAGCCCTTCCTGACTTCTTGTAGATCACCTAGAACTGTATCTTCTACAGCATTTCATGAGAATCGCTGTTACAGAGAGAAAAAACACCTGGTCTTCATGGTGTGGACCACAAGTTCATCTTAATTATCTCTCTTGTCCTTCTTGTCTGATCTTCCCATCTCTCAGAGGACAATTCTGTTCCCTGTTCTGGAGCCTGGGTGGTGGAATGAAGTTTAAACCATGTCTAAAGACCTACCAGCTGCCAAGAGGAGCACTTTAAACGTTATGCTTTCCTTCCTGTATTCTCTAAACAGTGTTTTATCAGACTGACGCTGTTCTAACGAGGGTTGTGATCGTTTACTGCTGCTGTTATTTGCTGTGTGTAGATTTAGTGTTTGTTCGCAGCGGTTTAGTTGAATCATCACGATGTCGTGAGCGAACCTGTGTGACCTGATACTCACGAGTCAAGACAGAACAGATCCAGTGCGCAGATCCAGATCCACAGTTTACACACGATGAGGATTATAGAGTTTTTACTCAACGTGCTGATGTTTCGCCTTCAGCCGTGACTCCAGTGTGTTTTCTTTTCACGAACTCGTGCATCACTGTGGTACCTCCATCCCACATAAATACCCCTTTGCATAACGTCCAGGTACAGGCTTCTTTGTTGTGTTTAATATAAAATGCTCTCATGTCTTGGATGACTTTGGACGCACACGTTTCCTGCTGCCGGTTGACCCCGTACTCGCCGCCATTTTGCAAACAGCCGTTACCTTGATGTAATCGATTAGTGCTTGCAGCCCCAGTTTTTACTCACGGAACTAATGGACCTGTATCTGGATGAGGTTGCTCAGTGCCAGGATTGTAAATGTTTCTGGATGCCCCACCAGAGAGAAAATTTGTAAGAGCTCTAATTATCTCGCCTCTTATTGGTAACTCGACTCGTTCATGAAGGATTCTTCTTCATAACATCATGAGCAGATTGTCCAGTCCCTTGTCTTCTCAGGTTTGGACTACTGTAACTCGCTCTTTTACAAAAAGTCATTCTTCTGATCTAGAATGCAGCTGGAAGATTGTTGCTGGAATTCTTCCCAATCACCCCATCATTTGGCTTCCTGTAGCTGCTGCATCAGATTTTTGGAGGTGTTTCATTTGAACTAGCGTGATACCATTCCTACATAGCCTAGTTCCTTACCTAGTGAACCAGATGTTTTAAATGTAAATAATACACTTGATCTCCACAATTAGATTTGTACAGGTGATGAACCAGAATTTCAACTTTAGCTCATTTCTTGAAACCTTCATCCTTACCGGTGTTCTGGAAAGATTTAACATAATTACTGGGTTGAATGGTGGCTGTTCTTGTCTACAGGAAGTTCTCATAGACATCTACTAGGCTTCAGGATTTCAGCCTGCTGGATGACCTGCTCAGGAAGCAATGGACAAGGACTAATGTATTCTTGTCTTTGGGATATGGTGCATTTTGGTTTACTGTGTGTGTGTGTGTGTGTGTGTGTGTGTGTGTGTGTGTGTGTGTGTGTGTGTGTGTGTGTGATCAGGTGGCTGGAGGGTGGAACCTTACACAGCTGTGTGAAGCTCTGTGGAGATACAGGGACAGAGAGAGCTTGCTGCAGGAGGCGCTGCGCTGCCTCCACCTACACTTGAATGACACAGACATCGGCTGCCGTCCAGACGTCTTAAAGGTACCCAGCGATATTACAGCTTCAGAGTCTCAGATGGGTCTCTCAGTCCTCCATGCTTCCTTGAAGTCCACATTTGAGAGATGTTCCTGATCTAAGTGATTAAAAGCAAGACCTTGTGACTTTGTGTGTGCAGTTGGTGTATTTGGGACTGAAAGCCCACAGCAAGTGTGTAAATGTGCAGAGGGCGGGTTTGGCATGTGTGTTCAAACTCACTGCTCTGGAGCTGGCAGATGGAATGTCAAAAAATCTACTGGGAAGTGTGATGAGGCACATTATCACCACCATGAGGAACTTTCCTCAACATGCACAGGTTCACACATACACACAAAATACACACACTCTCACATTACATAATGTTACATAATATATATAAGAGGTGGAACTCTATAT
>JBCEWE010002264.1:12500-13716 GCA_039877035.1 Silurus lanzhouensis
AATAACATTTTTATTGTATCTGTTAACTAAGGTCCAGCACGTAGTCTCACGTGTCAAAAGAATCAGTACGTGGTGTCTCTGATTGGCCACTAAAGGCTGGACATGTTCCTCAGAGAGCCGAGTGATACAACTTGTGTGTGTGTGTGTGTGTGTGTGTGTAGTGTCTCACTACAGGACGATGCTGGAGGACACTGGAGGGTTGGATGTACTACGCACACTGACCTCTGACCCCCATATACACGATGACATACGCTCTTTAGCCGTACACACACTTCATCTCGTGGAGGGATGAAGTTCCACACACACACACACACACACACACACACACACACACACACACACACCTCACCTTTACTGTACACTCACACTCAGTCACGTAGACAGATTCAGACAGGTGTTACGTGTGGTACGGGCAACGTGCAGCTCTGTTCCATCCTGACTGAGGAGCTTTCACTGAATTACACCAATAAATAGAGTGAAAAACACGTGAAAATCCACGTCTCCTGTTCTGTAGACATGTACCGGATATATGATATGAGGTGGTGACATGTACGATACGATATGAGGTGGTATCGAAAAGATTTTAGACTAGTTTTGTAACACACCAACAGGGGGAAGCACAAGGCTGTGTGTACAGTCACAGGGAGCACCGACCTTCATGAGTCTGTGTGCAAAAAGACATTGTCCTGTGTACATCAGGATCTGTACAACTGGTTCCTACCACGTCTGCTATTCTGACCACGTGCGCACCCTTTCACCGAGCTCCTTCTCACACGTGAGTTTCTCCACGTAACTTCCAGACCCACCCTACTCCAGATTTGGCTCTTGTGGACTTCACCCTTTTCCTGAAGATGGAGATCCAGCTCAGTGTTTTGACACTGTTACAGAGATCCAGTGTGAATCGCAAAAGGTTTTCGACAGGTTTCGAAGAAGAAGACGTCTAGGACGCGTTCCAGACGAACACTGGGGGCTGTTTTACTGTGCACAGGGACTGATGTTATTCTCTAAACTTTAAACTGTCCTGACAATCACTTCCTGTTTACATCAATTTAATACATTCATTAATAGCTGCAAGGATTAAAGTCAAGTCAAGTCAAGTCAGGTTTATTTGTATAGCGCTTTTCACAACAGACATTGTCTCAAAGCAGCTTTACACAAATCAACAGTGAAGGTGAATGGTGTGAATTTGTCCCTGATGAGCAGCCGTGGCGACTGT
>JBCEWE010002295.1:0-13664 GCA_039877035.1 Silurus lanzhouensis
GTGGAGATGTTTAGGAGAGATGCAGTGGAGTTTTTTAACCAGATTGTTTTTAACAAGATTCTAAGGTGAGAAGATGCCTGAGGAATGGAGAAGAAGTGTGCTGGTACTGATCTTTAAGAATAAGGGAGATGTTCAGACCTGCAGTAACTACAGGGGAATAATTTGAACAGTCACACATGAAGTTATGGAAAGAGTAGTGGAAGCCAGGCTGAGAGAAGAGGTGACCATCCGTGAGCAACAGTATGGTTTCATGCGAGGAAGGCACCAGAGACGCCTTATTTGCTTTTGAGGATGTTGATAGAGAAGTATAGAGAAGATCAGAAGGAGCTGCACAAGTGACTCCATAATGTGGTGCTGAACAAGTAGTTTTGATAATTTCATGTCTGATCGAGAACGCTCCAAAGCAACTGAGAAAAACTGTAATAATGCTAGTAGAAAAGGAGAGTGGAGGAATGGGATTAGTCTTGCTAGTGGTAAGAGAGGTGTTGAGGTAGAGATTAGACACACACACACACACACACACACACACACACACACACACACACACACACACCTTTGCTGATGGGAAGACTTGTCTGAAATAAGAAGCTTAGTGAGACACTCAATAGTGTGTATGAGAGAAACTGGAGAGATTTTCCTCATTCATGACATCTGTCAATATAGACAGATATTACTACAGGCAGAAATTTCTGGCAAATAAATACTGATAGACGGACAGGAGCATAGAGACAGAAGGAAATACGGCTATAAATAGATATATAGATATATAAATAGACAGACAGGTGTAAGCAGACAGACAGACATAGACAGATATACAGACAGACAGATGTTTATAGACATATAAAACATAAACATTGAGAAACAGACAGAGAGAGAGAAAGAGAGAGAGACAGAGAGAGAGAGAGAGAGAGAGAGAGAGAGAGAGAGAGAGAGAGAGAGACACAGAGAGTAAGATAAACAGAGAGACAGGGAAACATACAGACGAGAGACAGACAGGCAATGAAAGAGACAGACAGAGAAACAGACAGACAGATAAAGAGACAGACAGAAAACAGACAAAGAGAGAGAGAGAGAGACAGACACAGAGAGAAAGATAAACAAAAAGACAGTGAAACAGACAGATGAGACAGACAGGCAATGAAAGAGACAGACAGAGAAACAGACAGAGAGAGAGAGAGAGAGAGACAGTGAAACAGACAGATCAGAGGCAGACAGGCAATGAAAGAGACAGAACAAAGAAACAGACAGACAGATAAAGAGACAGACAGAAAACAGAGAGAGAGAGAGAGAGAGAGAGAGAGAGAGAGAGAGAGAGAGAGAGAGAAAATAGAGAGAGAGAGACAGACACAGAGAGAAAGATAAACGAGAGACAGTGAAACAGATAGATGAGAGACAGACAGGCAATGAAAGAGACAGACAGAGAAACAGACAGAGAGAGAGAGAGAGAGAGAGAGAGAGAGAGAGAGAGAGAGAGAGAGAGAGAGAGAGACAGACACAGAGAGAGACAGACACAGAGAGAAAGATAAACAGAGAGACAGTGAAACAGACAGACAAGAGACAGACAGGCAATGAAGAGACAGACAGAGAAACTGACAGACAGAAAAACAGAAAAACAGACAGACAGATATAAGCATGCAGACAGCCAGGTGTATATAACCAAAGATACAGACAGACACACAGGCAGAAAGATGTACACTACACTGCCAAAAGTATTGGGACATCCACCTTTTTTTATTCATGTAGTTCTTCTCTAAAATGTTACCACAATTTTGAAGGTACACAATTATATATTGGACGTCTTTGGCTGCCGGAGCATGAAATGTTCCCTTCACTTGAACTATGAATTGTTCATACAGTGTATGTAGACAGAGAGGTGTGCCGATGTAGACAGAGCAGACACTTTTTCCTGGAGTATTCCACTGCAGTCGGATGTGAATAATTTTGGATTTGTGCAGGAAAAGTACGTTTTCTTTCCTGTCGTTTCCATTCGCTTTAAAGTGACGCTAATGAGCGGATTAGCGCTGCAGCGTTATAGCAGAGTCGTTCCGCAGCCGCATTTCGGCGGCGTCGCCGTTAGCGACTCGTTTTCACCTCCAGCACAAACACTGGAGGGTTTTTTTGTCTCTTATCAAACGCAACATTTGTTAGCAATAAAGCGGCGGTTTGACAGAGATCCAGGTCTCTGAGGCGAGCGCCAGGCCGTGTTTTATTCTCCCAAATCAGACGGAGATCGTTTGTGGAACGTGAAGGATGTAGGACACACTCCCATTGCCTCTGTTTAACTTTAACTGCCTTTTGTGTGTGTGTGTGTGTGTGTTGTGTGTGTGTGTGTGTGTGTGTGTTGTGTGTGTGTGTGTGTGCGTGTGTGTATTTAATGGATGGAGACGTTCCAATTGCACTTCGTCAATGATGGCTGTGTCCCAAAGCATATGTGTTCCATAAAAAAGTACAACTCATTACGCTAATCGGAAAAAGAAAATGTATGGCTCGGCACACGCATGCTTCAACACTTCAAAAAACAAAAGCAAAGATTATTAGCTTATTTTGTAGCTAGCACATCGGCTAATTAGTAAATAGCACACAAGATTCACGCTGTACATAAATCATAAAACAAAAAACACTTACGCATATGGCATCTAGGTTTATGCTACAAATACTGTACTAGCTTTAGCATGTTTCCAGCACACACACACACACACACACACACACACACACACACACACAGACACAGCCAAATCCTAACAGAAGACAGATGTATACTATATACAGGATCTTGATAAGTATGTTAAAGTATTTTGCTAGCTTTAAAAATTGCTTGCTAAACACACATGACTGCTATGTATATACAGCTAGCGTACAGCTTAGCCTGCTAGGATTCAGCTAAACAATTCATGGATCAATTTGCGGTTAAGGACGCTAAGATCAGCGTTCTTAACATACATACACCTTTGAAAAACAGGCTAAACACAACTGACATGAAGCTAAACACACAACCTGTGTAGCTTTGCATTCCAGCTAATTAGCCGTTAGCATATATGATCAGCGCTAGATGAATATGAGTAAACTAAAGTTCAAACTGAGACATGACGTTTCACGTATTTCACAGGAGTTACAGCACTAGTGTGTGTTTCAGCATGAGCTAGCATGTGCTTTAAGGTGTGCTTTAGTGTGTGAGCTAGCATGTGCTTAAGGTGTGCTTTAGTGTGTGAGCTAGCATGTGCTTTAGCGTGTGAGTTGGCATGTTTTGGAGTGTGTTTTGTGTTTGGAGTGTGCTTGTCTCTGTTAAAAGCGTATTAGGTTCTAGCGTTCTGGTAACGGATATGGGGAATCGATAGAGCAGACTGAGAAGTGACAGGCATCACCACGGTGACAGAAACCTTCACGGCGATGAGGTCATGGAGACATGATTGGATCACGTTATCCGTGTCAGAGCTGCGGTCACTGCATTGTTAGCTTTAACACGAGCTACAGAAGATGTGCTCGGGTTTCGGGTCTCACTCATCACTAACATCTGTTCAGGACAGACAGACAAAGAGACAGACAGACAGACAGAGAGACAGACAGACACATACTGATATATAAATATAGACAGGCACAGATGGATATATAAAGACAGACAGACAGACAGACAGACAGACAGACAGACAGACAGACAGACACATACTGATATATAAATACAGAGCGGCAGACACAGATTGATCCATAAAGACAGACAAACTGATACATAAAGACAGACAGACAGAACAGACAGACAGAGAGGGCTCAGTGTATTAGTGAGTTAGTTGGTTTTCTTTTGATGTTTAATGTTTTGTCTTGACAACAGCTCTGTAAAATTGCCCTGTCTGTCTGTCTGTCTGTCTGTCTGTCTGTCTGTCTGTCTGTCTCACACACACACACACACACACACACACACACACACACACACACACACACACACACACACACACACACACACTATTTTCTTCTTGTTCCACAGCCATGTTGCACAATGCACCTTTACTCTTCATCTTGCACTTCTGCAGCCAAGCAGCTGTGCGTGTGCATGTGTGTGTGTGTGTGTGTATGTGTGTGTGTGTGTTGGCACAGTTTCGATGTTTCGCCCCCGGTGTGTTCTGCGGCCTTTGAGGCCGTCACGGCTGTGTGACTCTGGCCGATGGGTTCACATGCTCTGTGTGAGAAGGAGGGGAATTCAGGTGTAAACCATCACGGTGTCTGTGATACACTCACATGTTTCCAAGCAGCTGTCATCATACACACATCTGTTTTACCTCCGTAACCTCTTCCTGCTCCGACTCCAGCTCGCGCTCCGACTCCGACTCTGATTCCAGCTCCGGGATCAAACTCCACACGCTCCTACAAATTCAGCCGTAATGAATTTTTTACAGAAAAAGATTGAATGTAATGTATCTATAAACCTGCACTGATCATCTTCACGTATGATCTTTAAACCTTGGACCAGGAGGAACCCGACCTGGAGAAAGACCAAATTTACTAATGTTTATGGACACCTGAGCATAAGATTACGTTATGTTCTTCTTTCTGAATGTTCCATTTCACATTGAGTCTCCATTTGCTGTTATAATGAGCTCCACTCTTTTGGGAAGATCTTCTGCTAGATTTTGGATATTCATTCAGCTATAAGGCTGTTAGTAAAGTGGGGTACTGATGTAGGTGAGTTGAGGAGGGCTTGGGTGCAGTCAGCATTCAGATTCATCCCAAAGGCTCTATAGCAGGAGATCTACGACCTGGGTTCCATGAAATTCTGGAGTAAGAACGGGAGTTTTAAGGAGGGATTTGGACTGTAGTTAATATCAACAGTCTGCTACACTGACTCAGGACTACAGTGTGCTCCTGATCTCCATCACTGCACCTCAACATTGTTTATCTGTAATAAATGGACATTCAGTGGAACCCAGATGAGGATGAGGTTCCCTCTTGAGTCCGGTTCCTCTCAAGGTTTCTTCCTTCTGCATCTCAGGGAGTTTTTCCATCACCACAGTCCACCGACTTGTTCATCAGGGACAAACTTACACTTATAAAGAACATCATTTTTATCACCACATTATCTGTGTGAAGCTGCTCTGAGACAATATTCATTATTAAAAGCGCAACACAAATAAATGTGAATTGAATCAAATCTTCCAGTAAAACTCATGGAAGCAGATCTTCATGAAGCTGGAACAGGTTTGGGTCTCCTAGTTCAAGAGAATAAAAGTACTGCAGCATCTAAAGACGTCCTATACAATTGTGTACCTCTGATATTTTTTATATGATATCTGTTAAAAAAAAAATATATATATATATATATATAGAGAGAGAGAGAGAGGGTGTCTGAATACTTTTGGTCTTACAGTGTATTTCTTAAACACATTGACTGTAAGAATTGAAAGAAAAAAAGAGAGAGAGAGAATTCCAAAATCGATTTGTAACAGAAGAACAGATGTGCTCCTGTGATGTCGGTGAAGACACTGAGGTTTTAGATCTGCTCTCTTTTTCATCTTTATATTGTGGAAAACACGTGAATATTTTTCTGTTAAAAAAAAAAAGGAAGAAGGTCCAACAAATTCCCAAAAATCCCCCAGTCCGAAATACGGATAATATTGTGTGACTCAAAAAAAAAAAAAAACCTGTTCACTGATTCTCCTACATATCTAATCCTCATGACCTTCACTGCAGCTGAACTCTGAGATATCTTCAGCTGAGCACCAGGAGGAGAACGACTTCCTGAACCAATCAGTGTTTTCCCAACAAATTCTTTAAATGAACAAATCCCTCACGTTCACTTCTACGGATCGGATCGGAATTTTCACGTAAGTCCCGCCCATGGAAATCATGTGACTGCTTTGGCAGGTGTAAAAGAGCGTGTGATTGGTCAGGGAGAAAGAGAGGGATAGAGAGAACAGTGAAAGTGAGTATCTGTAAGATAAGTCTGATGTGGTCAAGTGAACAGAATGAACAGATTTTCATCACTGAGATTTGATCAAACTGACCACAGCTACTATCATCGATCTCCTGCTCCTGAAGGAACCTACCGAAGTTCTCCTCTTTATATGTCCAGTCTCCACTTTTTGATCTGTTTATAACTTCACGTCCATGAGCCGCACTCGTTCCTGTTCTCGTTTACGGTTTAAAAAAACGTCTGCGTTCACGATACGGAATAAAATAATATCCCCGTGTTTGTGTTCCTCAGGCGTTCTCAGGATGGAGAACGTTCCAACCATGTCATCCATCATGGCTTCGGATGGCAGATGTGGAGATCGGATTTGCTCGCGATCAAACGAACGAAAGGAAAAAGATCAAACGCGGCTGACTGATGAGGGTTTTAATAAGGAGCTCGGAGAAACACTGAGAAACGTCGAGAACAAACGCTCATCATTTTTTCAGTAAAATTAAAACAACACGAGAAGAACGCCAAGAGAAACATTCCTGCTTATTGTCTGAATGAGGAACGGGCGTCTCCCCTGCGCCAGGGATCATGTAGGATTTGTGCAAACAGAAGTTTTGGCCAGCTGTTCCTTCTTATCAGCGTTTTTTTGTTTTGTTTTATTTCAGAGCAGGTCTGCTTCAGCGCTGAAATCCTCCTCGTCAGGACTCGGGCTCTTATCAGCCCGTTAGCTAAAGTGCTCGGATGAGAGGATGATAATAAATGGACAGAAATGACGTTCCTGGAGGCGTTGAAGCGTCTGGGCAACGCCGAGCTCCTGGCAGCGGACGATTACATCTGATTAATATTTGTGAGATCAGAAAGAGGCTGTAGTTAGCGCACTGTGCTAGCGCCAGGGCCAAAACTTTTGGCTGGAGAAAATCTTTCCAGATCTGTAATGTAGTTAAAAGTGATATGGGTTTGATGTTTCACCAGCCGTCTGAGAGCAAATGATTATTTATAGTTGGAGTTATTATCTAAAAGATCTGCACAGTGAGCAGAAACACTGCCCTCTTCTTCACTCATCGTTTCTCAGTGAGAGAAATATCATTCTCCACCACCACTGTACTCCATCACCAGCATGAACCACCACCACCGTTCTCCACCACCAGCATGATCCACCACCACTGTTCTCCATCACCAGCATGATCCACCACCACCGTTCTCCACCACCAGCATGATCCACACCACCGTTCTCCACCACCAGCATGATCCACTACACCGTTCTCCACCACCAGCATGATCCACCACCACCGTTCTCCACCACCAGCATGATCCACTACCACCGTTCTCCACCACTCCGTTCTCCATCACCACCGTTCTCCACCACCAGCATGATCCACCACCACTGTTCTCCACCACCAGCATGATCCACCACCACCGTTCTCCACCACCAGCATGATCCACCACACTGTTCTCCACCACCAGCATGATCCACCACCACTGTTCTCCACCACCAGCATGATCCACCACCACCGTTCTCCACCACCAGCATGATCCACCACCACTGTTCTCCACCACCAGCATGATCCACTACCACCGTTCTTCACCACCAGCATGATCCACCACCACCGTTCTCACCACCAGCATGATCCACCACCACCGTTCTCCACCACCAGCATGATCCACTACCACCATTCTCCACCACCTCCGTTCTCCATCACCACCATTCTCCACCACCACCGTTCTCCACCACCAGCATGATCCACCACCACTGTTCTCCACCACCAGCATGATCCACCACCACTGTTCTCCACCACCAGCATGATCCACCACCACTGTTCTCCACCACCAGCATGATCCACCACCACCGTTCTCCACCACCAGCATGATCCACTACACCGTTCTCCACCAACTCAGTTCTCCATCATCACCGTTCTCCACCACCACTGTTCTCCACCACAAGCATGATCCACCACCACAGTTCTTCACCACCAGCATGATCCACTACCACCGTTCTCCACCACCAGCATGATCCACCACCACCGTTCTCCACCACCAGCATGATCCACCACCACCGTTCTCCACCACCAGCATGATCCACTACCACCGTTCTCCACCACCAGCATGATCCACCACCACCGTTCTCCACCACCAGCATGATCCACTACCACCGTTCTCCACCACCAGCATGATCCACCACCACCGTTCTCCACCACCAGCATGATCCACTACCACCGTTCTCCACCACCAGCATGATCCACCACCTCCGTTCTCCATCACCACCGTTCTCCACCACCACCGTTCTCCACCACCAGCATGATCCACCACCACTGTTCTCCACCACCAGCATGATCCACCACTGTTCTCCACCACCAGCATGATCCACCACCACTGTTCTCCACCACCAGCATGATCCACCACCACCGTTCTCCACCACCAGCATGATCCACTACCACCGTTCTCCCACCAACTCCGTTCTCCATCACCACCGTTCTCCACCACCACTGTTCTCCACCACCAGCATGATCCACCACCACTGTTCTCCATCACCAGCATGAACACCACCACCGTTCTCCACCACAAGCATGATCCACCACCACCGTTCTCCACCAACCAGCATGATCCACCACCACCAGCATGATCCACCACCAGCATTGATCCACTACCACCGTTCTCCACCACTCCATTCTCCATCACCACCGTTCTCCACCACCACTGTTCTCCACCACCAGCATGATCCACCACCACTGTTCTCCACCACCAGCATGATCCACCACCACTGTTCTCCACCACCAGCATGATCCACCACCACCGTTCTCCACCACCAGCATGATCCACTACCACCGCGTTCTCCACCACCAGCATGATCCACCACCACCGTTCTCCACCACCAGCATGATCCACTACCACCGTTCTCCACCACCTCCGTTCTCCATTACACCGTTCTCCACCACCACCGTTCCACCACCAGCATGATCCACCACCACTGTTCTCCACCACCAGCATGATCCACCACCACTGTTCTCCACCACCAGCATGATCCACAACCACTGTTCTCCACCACCAGCATGATCCACCACCACCGTTCTCCACCACCAGCATGATCCACCACCACGTTCTCCACCACCAGCATGATCCACCACCACCGTTCTCCACCACCAGCATGATCCACACCACCGTTCTCCACCACCAGCATGATCCACCACCACCGTTCTCCACCACAGCATGATCACTACCACGTTCTCCACCACCAGCATGATCCACCACCACCGTTTTCCACCACCAGCATGATCCACCACCGTTCTCCACCACCAGCATGATCCACCACCACCGTTCTCCACCACCAGCATGATCCACCACCACCGTTCTCCACCACCAGCATGATCCACCACCACCGTTCTCCACCACCAGCATGATCCACCACCACCGTTCTCCACCACCAGCATGATCCCTACCACCGTTCTCCACCACCAGCATGATCCACCACCTCCGTTCTCCATCACCACCGTTCTCCACCACCACCGTTCTCCCACCCAGCATGATCCACCACCACTGTTCTCCACCACCAGCATGATCCACCACCACTGTTCTCCACCACCAGCATGATCCACCACCACAGTTCTCCACCACCAGCATGATCCACTACCACCGTTCTCCATCAACTCCGTTCTCCACCACCACTGTTCTCCACCACCAGCATGATCCACCACCACTGTTCTCCATCACCAGCATGAACCACCACCACCGTTCTCCACCACCAGCATGATCCACCACCACCGTTCTCCACCACCAGCATGATCCACCACCACCGTTCTCCACCACCAGCATGATCCACTACCACCGTTCTCCACCAACTCCATTCTCCATCACCACCGTTCTCCACCACCACTGTTCTCCACCACCAGCATGATCCACCACCACTGTTCTCCACCACCAGCATGATCCACCACCACTGTTCTCCACCACCAGCATGATCCACCACCACTGTTCTCCACCACCAGCATGATCCACCACCACTGTTCTCCACCACCAGCATGATCCACCACCACCGTTCTCCACCACCAGCATGATCCACTACCACCGTTCTCCACCAACTCCGTTCTCCATCACCACCGTTCTCCACCACCACTGTTCTCCATCACCAGCATGATCCACCACCACTGTTCTCCATCACCAGCATGACCACCACCACCGTTCTCCACCACCAGCATGATCCACCACCGTTCTCCTCACCACCAGCATGATCCACCACCACCGTTCTCCACCACCAGCATGATCCACCACCACCATTCTCCACCACCGTTCTAAAGTACTGATGTAGGTGAGAAGGTAAGAAGGTCTGGGGTGCAGTTAGTTTACATTCATCCTAAAGGTGTTCAGTAGAGTTGGAGCTCTATAGCAGGAGATCTTCCACTAAGTCCTACTCATGGAAAGCAAATCTTCATTGATCTGCTTTGTGTACAGGAGTATTGTCATTGCGATACTATTGTGCTCCTTCAGTTTATGGGAATGTTTAGTGAAGAACCACATATGGGTGGAAAAGTCAGATGTATATATCATTTAATACACATTAGAAATGTATTATTATTATTATTATTATTATTATTATTATTATTATTATTATTATTATGAGTGTAATGAGTTCAAATCTGGTTTAAGTATTAAATAGCATAGTGCTAGCGTTAGCCTACTACCACTACTAGCTACTAGCCACTTCCTGGTTAGCTATAGATTCTTTAGCTTTTTATGTCCAGCTTCAAGAATTTCTCTTAAAGGAAAAAAATCCTGACATAACGAGGGAGTGAATGAATGAAAGATGGAAGGAAGGAATGAAGATATTTATTGTGTGCTGAAACAAGTACAGTTCTAGTAGTAGAAGTAATCATATCGTTGATTTTTCAATTTTTATCAAAATTATCAAATATTATTTTATATATTATTTAACCAAACAGGCATTTAATTTGTAAAATGTAAACTTTTTAAATGTTGATCACAAATGTTAATAATAATAACTGCATTAATAAAAAAGTACAGCTATTTTTATGTTTTGCACACAACCCTCTCCCTCCTCCCCCTCTCTCTCTCTCTCTCTCTCCTCTCTCTCATCTCTCTCTCTCTCTCTCTCTCTCTTTCTCTCTCTCTTATCTATAACTCCTCCTTGGATTGTAAAAGAGGTGAAGAAGACGTTAACCTGTTCCACACTGTCATTACTATTTCTTGAGTTTTTTTCTCTATCGCTGATAAGTATGTATTTGTCCTGGTGACACTGAGGTCAATCCACAGAGGGAATAAAACCACACAACACACGCACACACACACACACACACAACACACACACACACACACAAAAAACATTTTCAAATAAATTAACCTTTTTTAGCTCCTGAAACGTTCACACTGATTTCATTATAATGTGTGTGTGTGTGTGTGTGTTGTGTTGTGTGTGTGTGTTGTGTGTGTGTGTGTGTGAGGCCCAGGTCATTGCTAAATCTCCAGCTAGTTTAAATACACTTTGAATCTGTCCTTATCTGAGGCTTATGAGGTTGTGAGGTTGATTAAAGCACCAGTAGAGTGGTGTTTATCAGCACCAGCCCTGGTGGAGATTGCTGTCCAACATGTTGGCGGTTGCTGGTTTTTGGCCTGGTGGAGATTGCTGGTTCTGGCCTGGTGGAGATTGCTGGTTTTGCCTGGTGGACTTGCTGGTTCTGGCCTGGTGGAGATTGCTGGTCCTGGCGTGGTGGAGATTGCTGTCCTGGCCTGGTGGAGATTGCTGGTTCTGGCCTGGTGGAGATTGCTGGTCCTGGCGTGGTGAGATTGCTGGTCCTGCGTGGTGGAGATTGCTGGTCATGGCCTGGTGGAGATTGCTGGTTCTGGCCTGGTGGAGATTGCTGGTCCTGGCGTGGTGGAGATTGCTGGTCCTGGCCTGGTGGAGATTGCTGGTTCTGGCCTGGTGGAGATTGCTGGTCCTGGCCTGGTGGAGATTGCTGGTCCTGGCCTGGTGGAGATTGCTGGTTCTGGCCTGGTGGAGATTGCTGGTTCTGGCCTGGTGGAGATTGCTGGTCCTGGCCTGGTGGAGATTGCTGGTCCTGGCGTGGTGGAGATTGCTGGTTCTGGCCTGGTGGAGATTGCTGGTTCTGGCCTGGTGGAGATTGCTGGTCCTGGCCTGGTGGAGATTGCTGGTTCTGGCCTGGTGGAGATTGCTGGTTCTGGCCTGGTGGAGATTGCTGGTTCTGGCCTGGTGGAGATTGCTGGTCATGGCCTGGTGAGATTGCTGGTTCTGGCCTGGTGGAAGATTGCTGGTCCTGGCCTGGTGGAGATGCTGGTTCTGGCCTGGTGGAGATTGCTGGTCCCCTGGTGGAGGTCCCTCTTATCCCATTGCTCTTTTCTCTTTCTCCCCTGTCTCTCTTTTCTCTTTTGTCTCGTTTCACCCAATTCTCCCTCAATTTTCTCTTCTCTCTTTCTTGTCTCTCCTCTTTCTCTTGTTACTCTTCTCCATCATGTCTCTCTTCTCCCTGTCCCTTTTCTCCCTCATGTCTCTCTTCTTTTTCTCCTGAACTCTTCCTTCCTGCTGATTGAACTGGCTTATTAGTATATTGAGTCGCAGTGTTGAGTTTGCCGGAGTGTTTAAAGCAGTCTATAATACAAATGAGCCAATTAATCAATCTGATACGACATTTTAAGGTCCCCCCCCCACCCCTCCCTCGCGCTCTCTCTCTCTCTCTCTCTCTCTCTCTCTCTCTCTTTTTTTTCTATAGTAGCTAAAAATAAAATGCAAACAATTTAAAAAAAGTGTTTGTTGTCTGCTTTCTTGTTTCCTTCTTTAATTGATGTTCTGCATCCATGCTGCACTTTTCTACATGAAGAACACTGAAATTCTCAGACAGTCACCAGACGCCGCCCTCACAGCCCTATTCAGACCTGATTAGTTTCCCAAGTAGATTTCTCGGATTTCTCAGTTCTTTTTACGGATAATTTGTGTGTGTGTGTGTGTGTGTGTTGTGTGTGTGTGTGTGTGTGTGTGTGTGTAAACATCACGCTGTATTTTAACGTCTATATAAAAACGAGCTGCAGTTCAGGTAATTACTGCAGTAATATACGTAGCATCCCGTCTGCACTGACGTGCTGATAAAGATTGCGTGATATCCTGAGGGAAATCTTCTTTAGTATAAACACACTGCAGGAAGCTCCAAGCCCTCGCTCTTTCTCTTTTTCTCCAAGCCCTCGCTCTTTCTCTTTTTCTCCAAGCCCTCGCTCTTTCTCTTTTTCTCCAAGCCCTCGCTCTTTCTCTTTTTCTCCAAGCCCTCGTTCTTTCCCTTTTTCTCCAAGCCCTCGCTCTTTCTCTTTTTCTCCAAGCCCTCGCTCTTTCTCTTTTTCTCCAAGCCCTCGTTCTTTCCCCTTTTCTCCAAGCCCTCGCTCTTTCTCTTTTTCTCCAAGCCCTCGCTCTTTCTCTTTTTCTCCAAGCCCTCGTTCTTTCCCTTTTTCTCCAAGCCCTCGCTCTTTCCCTTTTTCTCCAAGCCCTCGCTCTTTCTCTTTTTCTCCAAGCCCTCGTTCTTTCTCTTTTTCTCCAAGCCCTCGCTCTTTTCTCTTTTCTCCAAAGCCCTCGCCTCTTCTCTCTTTTTTCTCCAAGCCCTCGCTTTCCTTTTTCTCCAAGCCCTCGCTCTTTTCTCTTTTCTCCAAGCCCTCGCTCTTTCTCTTTTCTCCAAGCCCTCGCTCTTTCTCTTTTTCTCCAAGCCCTCGCTCTTTCCCTTTTTCTCCAAGCCTCGCTCTTTCCTTTTTCTCCAAGCCCTCGCTCTTTCCC
>JBCEWE010002262.1:0-13535 GCA_039877035.1 Silurus lanzhouensis
TTTATAAAAATTGAGTGTCAGTAAATGCGTTGATGCATTTTGAACATTATTACATTTAAAATTATAATTAGAAATATTAATTTGTGTAATGGGAATTTACTGCAGTAAATTATTTTCCTGCCTTGTCTTCTCATGGTTGTTTTATTTGATTTTTTTATTTTTATTTATTTTTCCCTCCCCTTGTTCCTTCTTCCCAATTTGTTTGACATCTCTCTTTGATGCTGGATGAGGAAAAGGGTTCCTACTTTTACATCCTTCATATTGGAAATAGAGAACAACATACCTATACAGTACAGTACAGTACAGTAGTGACACTGGGCACCAGGTCTTCAGCTGGGTCAGGTCTCCCTTCTTTGCAGCATGCGCTTTTCTTCTAAACAGTTGTAGCTGCTAATTCCAGGTCTTTCTGAAGCTCTCCACAAGTGGTCCTTGGCTCTTGGACAACCCTTCTGATATTCTTTTTGCTCCTCTGTCTGAAATCTTGTGAGGAGCACCTGGTCATGGCTGCTTTATGGTGAAATGATGTTCTTTCTACTTCTGGATTATGATCCTTACAGTTCTCGCTGGAACATTCAGAAGTTTAGAAATTCTTCTGTAAACAATGCCATTAGTATGTTTTGCAACAATGAGGTTGTGAAGGTCTTGAGAGAGCTCTTCACTTTTACCCATCATGAGATGTTTCTTGTGTGACACCTTGGTAATGAGATCTTTATACAGGCCATTAGTTGGAACTGAAGCAGCTGATATTGATTTTCACTGCCACGGGGCAGCACTGCTTTCTAATTACTGATTGATTTCAGCTGGTGTCTCGACTTCCATGCCTTTTTTCACCTGCCTTTCTTCATGTGTTCAATACTTTACACCAGATGGATTTGTATGATCATAATCATGGATGCTGCACAAAAATGTGATTCCTTGTTTTTCCTTAAAACCAGCTGATTGTTTAAAAGGAATGAATAAATGTACTATTATTAGAGTAAATCATGACACTTTCACAAGTAAAATGTATATTAAATGATTTTCACCTGCTTGAGCCTAAGCTCTTCAAGGCCCATTTGTTTTTGTGTTGCTTTTAATCTTTCTGTGGCAGCGGTGCTTCTGTTGATATATTCAACAACATTCTTTACTTTGGCAACTGTCTCTTGAATGTGTTTCAAGCTTTCCCTTCCAATAAGGTTTAAACTATGGGCAAAGCATGGCAAGTGCCCCCATTCAGCTTCTTAAATAGCTGCTTTTAAGTTGCTGCCATTGTCAGAAACACAAGTTCAGTGCTAGGTTGTCAGCAGTGTGTCTGTCTGTAAATAAGAAGCAGTCCAGCAAAGTTGATTAAAGTGTAAAATCTTCATCAATAAAATGACAAGTGACTGCCATAAAACTGGTTGTTGTTCGTGATGTCCAGCAATCAGTGGTCAGACACACAGCAGCGGCATTGCTGACTTTTACCATCAGCTCTTCCTTCATTTTGTTGTAAAGCTGTGGTCTTTGTTTGGTAAAACATATGATGGATCAAGTGCCTTCACAAATCTTCTAAATCCTGTGTCGCTAACAATTGAGAGAGGTTGTAAATCTGCTGTAATCATTTTAACTAGTTCCTCATCCAATTAGTTTGGTCTGATAGGGCCAATTGGTGTTCTCACAAAGCTTGTAATTTCACTTTGTCTTGTTAGTTGGACACTGGTGCCAGTTCCAGATGTGGATGCTGTAGAGCCAGTATTAGAGGAGACTGCGGTCACAGAGGCACTACTTCCTGAGGCTGGTGTAGATTCCATAGGATCCTCTTGTCTCACTTGCATAAGCAATGCAGTTGGATGCTTTACTTGGAGGTGTCGTCTATAATTTGATGTTGTTCCTCCTTGGCCTGACAAAATATTGTTGCAAAACTTGCATCTTGACTAATTAGGTCCAGCCTCCTCAAAATGAAGCCAAATATTACTTCTTTTTCTGGAGGGCATCTTCAAAATTGGCTGCTGCTACCTGTTCTATCAGCCTTGGTTGTTATAACATAAGGGTTATTAGAGGAAATACTTAACTGAAATACTTGCAAAGAGAAATGTGAAGAGAAATATAAATTAGTTTACTATCTTCTGGTTATTAAATCTCCTGCAAGTCTCTATCCTGTTGGCTGTAACCTCAAAAGTCAAAAGGCATGAACTTCCCATTTTCCCATTTAGTTGTACACTGTACAGAACTGAGGGCACCGCCACCTACAGGCCCACCTCTTTTTGAAATCTCTATTGTAAGGTAAATCCAAAACGTTAAATACAAAAAAAGCTTATTTTGCTTTTCCAAATACACATAAGTAGCATAATAGCATCAAAAATAGCATCACAAAGTAAAAGCTGCACATGCAACATAAACACAAATAATTGAATAAGATTTAGAAATATTTGTACAAATGTATTCAATCTTTATTGTAATTTTAAAGAATTACCAAATTTAAAAAAGTTTACAGTTGTGTGCTCATGTTCATTTAAAGGTACAAAATAAATTGGGTTGTAAAATTGTCAAACAAAGCATTTATTTGATTAACCAATCATTTGATCACATTAATATACACACACACACACACACACACACACACACACACACACACACACACACAAACACACTCACACTTTTTGGACTCCGAATCAGCTGCGTTCGACATACTGTAAAGGCTGGTGCTGCGCTGCTGATATATGAGCACAGGTGAACTGAGGACTTGAATGAAAAGTACGTTTATTTACTAACAACTTAAAACATCAACATTTTGCACATCAGTGCCTGTATTGGGTGATTTAGTGCAAAACGTAAATGTAAGGAACATTTCTAAGATGATGATGATTTAATTTAAACAGATAAGCTATATGCCCTCATGCAATAGACATGACTTTATTCAAAGGCCTTCTTTCAAAACACAGTTAAAATTTTACATATAGCTAAATATTTAACAGCAATTGGATGACGTGATAACAGGTGTGCCTAAAGAGATGACAATTATATTAATATCAAGTTTGTAATCTGGCGTACCAGTGTAGATTTATTTATTGCTAGAGACTCAAAGCACTTTTGGACGTCGCTCTGGATAAGGGCGTCTGCTAAATGCCGCAAATGTCTTCTTCTTCTTCTTTCGGCTGCTCCCATTAGGGGTTGCCACAGCGGATCATCCGTCTCCATACCACCCTGTCCTCTACATCTGCCTCTCCCACACCAACCACCTGCATGTCTTCCCTCACCACATCCATGAACCTCCTTCTTGGCCTTCCTCTTTTCCTCCTACCTGGTGGCTCCATCCTCAGCATTCTTCTACCAATATAATTCATGTCCTCCTCTGCACATGTCCAAACCATCTCAATCTCGCCTCCCTCACCTTGTCACCAAAACATCCTACATGCGCTGTCCCTCTAATAAACTCATTTCTAATCTTATCCATCCTCGTCACTCCCAACGAAAACCTCAACATCTTCAGCTCTGCTACCTCCAGCTCCACCTCCTGTCTTTTACTCAATGCCACTGTCCTAAACCATACAACATCGCAGGTCTCACCAAGTCCTATAAACCTTCCCTTTCAATTTTGCAGATACCCTACTATCACAAATCACTCCTGTCACTCTTCTCCACCCACTCCACCCTGCCTGCACTCTTTTCTTCACTCTCTAACACACTCTCCATTACTTTGCACTGTTGACCCCAGGTACCTGAATTCCTCCACCTTCTGAAGCTCTTCTCCCTGCAACCGGACCACTCCACTGCCCTCCCTCTCATTCACACACATGTATTCTGTCTTACTCCTACTGAGTTTCATTCCCCTTCTCTCCGCGCATATCTCCACCTCTCCAGGCTCTTCTCAACCTGCTCTCTACTCTCACAACAAATCACAATATCATCCGCAAACATCAATAGTCCAGGGAGACTCCTGTCTGACCTCGTCCGTCAACCTGTCCATCACCACTGCAAACAGGAAAGGGCTCAGGCCGATCCTTGATGCAGTCCAACCTTCACTCTAAACCAGTCTGTCGTACCTACTGCACACTTCACTGCCGTCACCACTGTCCTCATACATGTCCTGCACCACCCTCACATACTTCTCTGACACACCTGACTTCCTCATACAATACCACAACTCCTCTCTTGGCACCCCTGTCGTACGCCTTCTCTAAATCACAAATACACAATGCAATTCCTTCTGTCCTTCTCTATACTTCTCTATCAACATTCTCAAAGCAAATAAGGCATCTGTGGTGCTCTTCCTCGGCATGAAACCATACTGTTGCTCACAGATGGTCACCTCTTCTCTCAGCCTGGCTTCCACTACTCTTTCCCATAACTTCATGGTGTGACTGATCAACTTAATACCCCTGTAGTTACTGCAGGTCTGCACATCTCCTTTATGCTTAAAGATTGGTACCAGCACACTTCTTCTCCATTCCTCAGGCATCTTCTCACCTTCCAAAATCCTGTTAAACAATCTGGTCAAAAACTCCACTGCCATCTCTCCTAAACATCTCCACGCTTCTACCGGTATGTCATCTGGTCCAACCGACTTTCCACTCTTCATCCTCTTAATCGCTGCTCTCACTTCCTCCTTACTAATCCTATCTACATCCTGCTTCACCAACTCCACATCATCCAACCTTCTCTCTCTCTGATTTTCCTCATTCATTAGCTGCTCAAAATACTCCCTCCACCTTCTCAACACACTCTCCTCACTAGTCAACACATTTCCCTCTCCATCCTTTACTGCTCTAACTTGCAGTACATCCTTTCCAGCTCGGTCCCTCTGCCTGGCCAATCGGTACAAATCCTTTTCTCCTCCTTAGTGTCCAACCTCTCATACAGCTCCTCATATGCCTTTTCCTTGGCATTCGCCACATCCCTCTTAACCTGCTGCCGCATCTCCTTGTACTCCTGCCTACTTTTCTCATCACTCTGTCTATCCCACTTCTGTTTTGCCAACCTCTTTCTCCTTATGCTCTCCTGCACTTCCTCATTCCACCACCACGTCTCCTTGTCTTCCTTTCTATTTCCAGATGTCACACCAAGTACTTTTCTAGCTGCCTCCCTCATCACTCCTGCAGTATTTGCCCAATCATCCAACACCTCCTTAACACCACTGAGCCTCTCTCTGACCTCTTCCCTGAACCTCACACTACACTCTTCCTCCTTCAGTTTCCACCATCTTATTCTTCTTTCAGTCCTCACTCTCCTCCTCTTCTTCTTCGCCTCCAAAACCATCCTACAGACCACCATCCTATGCTGTCTAGCTACACTGTCCCCTGCCAACACCTTACAGTCGCCAATCTCCTTCAGGTTGCATCTCCTGCATAGCACATAGTCCACCTGTGTGCACCTTTCTCCACTCTTATAAGTCACCTTATGATCCTCCTTCTTCTTAAAATAAGTGTTCACCACTGCCATTTCCATCCTTTTAGCAAAATCTACCACCATCTGCCCTTCCACATTCCTCTCCTTAAAACCATACCTACCCATCACCTCCTCGTCACCTCTGTTCCCTTCACCTACATGCCCATTAAAGTCCGCCCCAATCACCAACCGTTCTTTCCTAGGTACACCATCTACCACTTCATCTAATTCACTCCAGAATCTTTCCTTCTCCTCCATCTCACAGCCAACTTGTGGAGCATAGGCACTGATGACATTTATCATCATCCCTTCAACTTCCACCTTCACGATCATCACCCTATCAGAAACTCTCTTCACCTCCACTACACTCTTACTGTACTCTTCCTTCAGAATCACCCCTACACCATTTCTCTTTCCATCCACACCATGATAAAACAGTTTAAATCCACCTCCAATGTTCCTGGCCTTACTCCCTTTCCACTTGGTCTCCTGAACACACAGCATATCTACCTTTCTCCTCTCCATCATATCAGCTACTTCTCTCCCTTTACCCGTCATAGTACCAACATTTAAAGTACCAACCCTAACCTCCACTCTCCTACACTGCTCCTTTCCCTGCCGTCTCTGTAGACGTCTTCCTCCTCTCCTTTTCCTCCTTCGGCCAACAGTAGCCCAATTTCCACCGGTACCCTGTCGGCTAACGATACCTGTGGCGGTCGTTGTTAACCCGGGCCTCGACCGATCCGGTATGAAATTCTCATTTGTGATCCGCATATTTGATTTGGCACATGTTTTACGCTGGATGCCCTTCCTAACGCAACCCTCCCCATTTACCCGGGCTTGGGACCGGCACTAAGAATGCACTGGCTTGTGCCTCCCTAATGGCTGGGTTAAATGCCGCAAATGTAAATTCTATAAATTAGGGTAACAAGGTTAGGCTTTAGGGTTGGTGTAGGGTCATAACCCATACATGGATGAGGTGGGGTAGGGGTATACATTAGGTTTACAGGGTTAGGTTCAGGGTTATAAATTAGGGTTGCCAGGGTAGGGGTTGTGGTTGGGTAATAACTCCTACATGGATACGGGTGGGCTAGGGATATACATTAGGGTTACAGGGTTAGATTAGGGGTTATAAACAAGGGTTACAGTGTTAGTGGAAGGGTTGTAAATTAGGGTTACAGGGTAGGGACAACATTTAGGGTTATAGGTTAGGGGTAGTGGTTGGGGTAGGGTCATAACATGGATAGGGGTGGCGTAGGGGTATACATTATGGTTACAGGGTTAGGGGTAGGGTTATAAATTAGGGTTACAGGGTTAGGGTTATGCATTTTTAATGCCCCTTCCATCACAGGCAGACAGACATAAACAGCACATGTTTATGACTGCTAGAGCGCTGATAGATACTGTGTCTCATGGATAACGCTTTGGTTTTTATTATTTATCCATCCATGGGGTTACAGAAAAAAGTAGCAAAGTGGGAGTGAGCAATCAGATCGAGCATCTTATACCCATATGGTCATATTTCTCCTCACCTCTTGACAATAATCGATGATTCTACCGTGGGCAGAATGAGTTAGAGTACTGCTTTGAAGCTGATTTTATTATTTTTTTTATTTCAGGTGCCTTGTTTGACATTAAACAGATTCAATTGTCATTATTTCTAATAATTTAGGTTAAAATTGTAGGCTTGCCAGAAGTAGCCAGCTGCGGGTCGAGCAGTCCTTTGCTTGTATATAATGACTAATTGGAATGGTTTATTTATTTATTAACCAATTTTTTATATGATTTATTCCATGCAAGCGTGTGAATAATCAATGATTTGTATCCCTTCCTATAGTTTCTATAATAAAACTGATTAGTGAAAAGTGCTTGGTGTAATATTGCTATAAACACTGTGTGCCCCAGGGGTGGATCCTGTGGTAAGTGCTATTATGAATGGGGGGAGGATGGAAAAGAAGAGGAAAGATGAAAAAAGGAAGAATAATGAGGGTTGATGCGGTAAACGGTGCAGATTCAACTACTGTTGAACTCTATACTTTAGGAAGGGGGTTTTATGGCTGAAAAGAGATGTTGAATCTTAAAATTCTCTGTCTATTCTGTGGATTAATGGTTAGGTTTCTACAGTTCAGGATCAAATAGTTCAGTAGAAGTGCTTTAAAGAGGATTAATAACAAAACATTATTCTGATGATGATCAGAATTCCCTCACACACACACAGTATTTTTTTTTATGTACATTGACATTGTATGAAAGCTTGTAATTTGCACCAGAATTGCTTTCCGTTACAAGTACGATTGCCACCCACAAGCTACAATGAGAATGTCATGACACAGGAAACCACAAACCACAAACAGGAGTCATTGCCGCCTACAAACATGGCTGCTGTGGACTACATTCCCCAGACCTCAGCTACAGTTCCATGTTCACAGTCACCCAGTTCCTGATTGATTTCACCTGCACGCAATTTGGTGGTAGAATTTAAAAGGACTCACAAAGCCTATGCTCATGAAATGTCATCTGAGAGCACACATAAGACAAAGCATGAGTATGGAAACAGCTTTAAAGAAAACGGGCCATATGATAAGAGGTTAATCATTAAGCACTGAGGGTACACAGCAGCACCAATAGAGTCAAAAGGGACACCTGTTAAAGTTATGAGAAATGCAAGGGAGAAAGCAGGATAAAGGAAACACTAAAATAGAGGCTGTTCACTCACCAATGGTGGGAAAAGAACATTGAGGTGAAATGAAGGTGTGGGAAAAGTGAGGCAAAGTTATTAATCCCTGTGGCATATGAAAGTTAAGCATTAAATTGTGCTTATGATCATCTGAATATAAATGAAAACACAAGGTTATAATGTGATTTGAGGAAAAACTATGGTTCCTATGAATATTAGGAGTTCCGTGACCAACCGTACATGCAGAACGTCATGGTATCTCATTAAGGAAAGAAACAGGACTTTTGGCCATGAAGCACAGTGGAACAGCAGCACTGCTTAGAGAGATGTTTCAGTAAGAATATCTAACGGCTGGTCTACACATTCTCTCAGCACTCAAACATTTTTGTAACCATTTTTCAACGGTTGTTGCTATGTTGCTGCTTACAGCATGTTCATCTACAACAGCTGTGATATCTACAAAGTCCTCACCATTTATCTCATCTTCAGGGTCATTTAAAGCAGTTTTTGTTCTTGTCTTGTTCTCCGTATACACAAAATGACTTAAAAAAAAAAATCTAACCTGTTGTCTGTAGTGTTTCAAACATTGTTCTATACGACAAATTCAGAATGTTAAGTGTGTGGGGCTTTTGTGCAGCCTGCATGCTAGTGTACTGAGAACCTTTCCAGACTGTTAGGATCAACCCAGTGCCCAGTGATGCCGATTTAACCTCTTCTCCTTGACCTCCAACAATATTTGTTCACTGCCATGAAATTGATCCCTGATTTTTTTTTTTTCTTTTTTTTCCTCTTCTTTTATATTAGTCTTCATCTTAAGTACCGCCTCATTCATCTTATGTCACAAAGTGGTCCTGAGTGTGGTGTTAGGCTGATATCATTCAAAAACATTTTAAATGATTGCTGTTTTACCACACTTAAGGGTTGGAGACTCTGCATCACAAACTTCAGCACTGCATGATCAACTTTGTTAATATCTTAGTTTCTCCCAGCTTAAGCTTTCTGGAGGTTGAAGGAGCCTCCTTTCTGTTTCCCTACTCCTTGGTGCTGTTAGGGCATTATATCTCTGCATATGGCTACCATGCTTTCTCTGCAAAAAGGAAACATTCAAAACTACATATCCAGAGATTAGCCTCACTCTCTTTTGACAAATAAATGAACAGTCATGTGCATTTAGCATGTCAGATGTGAGCTACAGAGTCAAGTTTATTTCTATAGCACTTTTCACAACAGACATTGTCTCAAAGCAGCTTTACAGAAATCAACAGGTGAACAGTGTGTATTTATCCCTGATGAGCAGCCGTGGTGAGTGTCGCAAGGAAAAACTCCCTTAGATGGTTTGAGGAAGAAACCTTGAGAGGAACCAGACTCAAAAGGGGAACCCATCCTCATTTGGGTGACCATCAAGAGTGTGATTATAAATCTTTCAACAATACAGAACACTGGAGAGTGAGAACTAACATGAGCACTGGAGTGTAATGTTCTTTCTACAGTCGTATACAGTCATTATAATTATAAAACTAGGAGCTACTGAGCAACTCATAAAATAGCTCAACATTTGGGATCATCACAGATCCAACACCAGCTAACCCTTGGGCTTGGCCGGCTCTGCGCCACTTATCCCACTAAACCCCAAACCTCTAACCCTAACCCCTTGTCGAGAAAAATATTTTAATCAACCTTATCCAGCGTGTGTTATAATCAAACTAAAATTAATCCAACAAAATAAACCTAATAATTATTGTAGAACTATACAATAGAAGTATTTTGATAAAACCTATTAAGCCTATATTTTAATCAAACTTATACTTGTGTAAATAGGTTATATAAGTAAAATGATAATAGTAAGGAATTTATGTGTGAGAGTAGAATAGAGTCTGACTGATGTTATGAGTGTGTTGAATAGACAAATAACGAAGACAGCATTGAGGAGATCTAAGCATGTTTATTGGGATAAAAAAGCTTGTGGGCTTCTGCAGCTGCAGAAGACATGAAGGAGTATTCTGTCTCGGAGTCGGGCAAAGAGGCCGAAGATGGGATAAGGAGAAGACTGTGGTCTTGCTGCAGGAAAGCAGGTGTCATTGTCAAGGTCGTCATCATAAGTTTGGGTCTGTTGGTTGAAGGCAGCAGAGAGGTCAGATGAGGTCTGTGTGTGCCCATATTATGTGTAATGGTGCTCTGCAAAATGCGAAGAGGCAGACAGGGATTCTCTGGAACAGTTGGGCTAGAGAGATGTTCAATAAATCGAGCAATATCAGTAGCAAGTGAGAAGAGCTGGAATTGGTGATATTGTTTGCGGAGACCACTCTTAGGAGATGTCCCAGAACGTCTGCGTGATGGAGCTGAGCAAAAGAAACCAACAGAGAGAAGATGTTAAACAGGGTAAAATCAGTGACAAAAACACACATTGCTCGGTGAATGCAAGAATAACAGGCTTGCAAAAAGCGATCTCTTGTGAAGATTCTACACACTATGTAACAATCAGTTCAGAGAATACAAATAAAGTATAAGCTATGTAACCCAGAGTGATTATAAATAAATAAATAGTAAATCAGTAAGGGATACTGAATAAACAGGAAGGAGAAAATTATTGATTGAATTCAAAAAAAAAAAAGATAAGAATATAACATTTATATTTGAATAAATATGTATTTTTATTTCATTTTCTGAATGTGAAAAATGTAATTGGTCGTTACTGGACGTTGTCTCCTTTAAGAGAGTGTGAGATATTGACCAATGAAATGAGAGGACTCATTGCCGAGGAATGACTGAGAGACAGCGTGAAAAAAAGGAGAGAGAGAGGAATACTAAGGATTGTTGGAGATTTCGGAAAGAGAGAGAGAAGAAAAAAAAAAAAACTAGAAGGAAATTCTAGTAAAATATTAGTTTAGTTTGAACTGAATTTTTTGTTGTTGAATTGGTAAAGTTTGGATTTGGCAACAACACGAACTAAGTTGCTACCAAATGGAACAAGATGGCGAGCCACCCAACAGACCTTGAGTGAAACGAGGATATTTGAGGACTTCAGTGGGATTTACTACTTTGTTTTCCTAAAAAAAATAAAAATAAATAAAAAATAAAAAAAAAAAGGAAAGAGGAAGAATTGCGCAGGGCGACAGATTGACTTGACATCGAACCCTTTTGCTTGTTTTCCTCAATCGTTTGTGGACTATATTTTTCTGGTCAGCATAACGGTAGGCCTGAACTGTTCCTCTAACATCACTTCGGTAAGGACGAACTGTTTGCTTTAATAAAAAGAAAACAACTGGTGTTTGAAAGGAAAGAAATTTATCAAATTTATGCATCACAATTGTTTATTTTATGACTGTTGAATTTTGTGGCATAATTGTTCATTCCACTTGATTGCTCATTAGAGTTTAAGGTTAAGTGTCATTGTGGTTTTTTTTTCTCTCTCATGGTTTTTTCATTTCTTTGCCATACATTGTTAAATTGAGTCCTATACTTTGCTGGTTACAAGAATTGTTCATTTTATTTTTTGCCCATTTTAGATGTTCTATACAAATTTAGAGGTATTGTGATTATAAAGAGGTGGTTTTAAACTAGGGGGGATTTCTCAGATTCTAAATTAAATTCAAACAGTTGAGATTAAATAGGTTCAAGGTGAAATTAGATTGACAGATTAAAAAGAGAAAAAATCTTGATATATATATATATATATATATATATATATTAATATATAAGAAAGACAGGAACTAATTTGGGTTATTCAATTTGCATTCATTAAAGAATAAATTATCTGAGTTTATAGAATTCTTTTTTTTTTTATTTATTTTGTGTTTTGCTAAAAGAGAAGCAGTAATCGGTTACTTTTCATTCATTTTCTCTTTGCTACAATATACTATCTTCATTATAATTCAACCACATCATTGTTGTCTGTCTGTTTATTTAATCTCTCACTGCTGCTCCCTCCGAATCTAGAATACTGGTCCATGTTACCCTCTGTCTAATTCACCTGGGCATTTAAATAAGCCCACGAGGTGCCTGACTATCTTAAAGGGGTGTTACAGCTAGGCACTTGCATAATCAGTAGAGTATTCTAGTCAAACATATATAGACAATCTAATTGAAAACAAAGAGGGAAAAATTAGAAAAAAAGAGACACCAGGTGTCTTCAGGGTATAAATAGAGCGCGCGAGCAAACAGCATGTGTGCTTTAATTGATGTGATGAAAGTACCCACCTTTTATTGGGCTCATTAGAACGTGTATGGAATTAAGAAGTTTTGCTTTTACTCTTCTAAGACTGAGGATCCTTCATTGGCTATTTGTGTTTATTATATTTTTGTCCTTTTTAGAATTAGGTGAGCAACATTGGAATCCTCCCCTAATGAACCACTATACCCCAAACCAACCCCAACCCTAAAACACAGTAATACAATAACACAATTTAAAGCATGCTATATGTTTAAAAGCATAACAACTTATTGGTCTCCGTTCTTCCTTTTTGTATTTATACACTGTGATGTATACTTTTGTCTCTACTTATATATTGCACATTTCTTCTTTCTTGCTGCTGTAAACAAAATGTTCCCACCGTTGGACAAATAAAGGTGTTATTTTAACTACCTTATCCTGAGTTACACTATTTAACCAGAGATGTATAAAGTACTAGAGACTCAGACTTGAGTAAAAGTACAAGTGCTCTATCCAAATAAGTACTTGAGAGAAGTTGAAGTGTCTTTAAGCACCATACTAAGTGGAAGTACTAAGTATCAACATTTTTTATACTTAAGTATTACAAGAGTTTATTTTAAAATGTACTACTCAAATACTGGAAAGTAAAAGTACAAGTATTGTGTTTATGTAGTTATTGAAGAAAGCAGTCAAAAACATCATATTGTTTTGTTATTTTAAATATCTTTTTGTGTCAAACAGTCAAACAGGTTTGGAACATTCTGAAAAGAATACCCAGATTGTGCCTTTTTTTCTCCACAGCTGATTCCCTTCTTAAACTAGTGTGCATCAAGCAGCATTTTTTGGAACTTGCACATTTCCTTTTCATCCTCAACTTGTCAGGGCAACTAAAAGATCTCAAAGGCCAGTAGCCCACATTCAAGTATTTCTTATGTAAAAACAAAAGTGATTAGAACACCTAAAAACACAGAGCTTCACTTTTTGTAAACAAACAGAACAAGTTTTCCCCTTCCCCTTTAAAGCCCCCCCCCCTCTCTTCCCTGCCTGTGCTTTTTTCTCCACAGCTTATTCCCTTCTTAAACTTCAAATTCAACGGTGAATTTTTGAAGGACATTATTTCTTCAATTATTCAATCTTTCGGGAGGCAGAGTAAGCACTTCATTCTATATGAATTGTCTTTCACTCCGACAAATGCAAACATGGACTCTAAATAGGGCCACGGGTGGTCTTCTTCTCATTGCCACGATCAGTTGAAAGTGAAGGAGTTGAAGGTGGAATTTCTGGGTTTTCCATGTCGAAAACCAACTAAAGTTCTCTCAATGCAGGCAGGCAGCGCTGTCTTCTTTGATCGTCTGATTCGCTCAA
>JBCEWE010000543.1:2500-5000 GCA_039877035.1 Silurus lanzhouensis
GCATTCTTCTGACCAGACTTTTGTTGCCCCGTTTTTAAATGCCAGCATTTAAATTCGAAATGACATTTTTTCCTTTACAATGATCAATTTAAACATATGAAATGTTTTAAATGGTTGCATTTGTTTTTTAATTACATTTCTCACAGTGGCCGAACTTTTTTGGAATTGGAGTTTGGATGTGTGTGTGTGTGTGTGTGTGTGTGTGTAGTGTACAATTACCTCTAGGAGTCCAGTTTTGGTAGTAACCACTAGTATGTCTGAATTGCTATCATCCTCGACAGTCAGTAACTCCTCCCCTGTGGGCGTGGCTTGTTGAAACTGGAAAGGTGTGCTGGCTCCTCTGATCTCGCCCAGATGTGTGACATAACAGAACTGATAAAACTCACCGTCACTTCGGGGAACATAATAACCTGAGAGAGCAGAGAGTCACAGTGCTGTCACTCCACAGCCTCTTCAACAAACCGTACAGGAAACAGAACAGCAGCACAGGAAACAGTACAGCAGCACAGGAAACAGAACAGCAGCACAGGAAACAGAACAGCAGCACAGGAAACAGTACAGCAGCACAGGAAACAGTACAGCAGCACAGGAAACAGTACAGCAGCACAGGAAACAGAACAGCAGTACAGGAAACAGAACAGCAGCACAGGAAACAGAACAGCAGCACAGGAAACAGTACAGCAGCACAGGAAACAGAACAGCAGTACAGGAAACAGTACAGCAGCACAGGAAACAGTACAGCAGCACAGGAAACAGTACAGCAGCACAGGAAACAGTACAGCAGCACAGGAAACAGAACAGCAGCACAGGAAACAGTACAGCAGAACAGGAAACAGAACAGCAGTACAGGAAACAGTACAGCAGGACAGGAAACAGAACAGCAGCACAGGAAACAGAACAGCAGGACAGGAAACAGAACAGCAGGACAGGAAACAGAACAGCAGCACAGGAAACAGTACAGCAGGACAGGAAACAGAACAGCAGTACAGGAAACAGTACAGCAGGACAGGAAACAGAACAGCAGGACAGGAAACAGAACAGCAGAACAGGAAACAGTACAGCAGGACAGGAAACAGAACAGCAGTACAGGAAACAGAACAGCAGGACAGGAAACAGAACAGCAGGACAGGAAACAGAACAGCAGAACAGGAAACAGTACAGCAGGACAGGAAACAGAACAGCAGTACAGGAAACAGTACAGCAGGACAGGAAACAGAACAGCAGGACAGGAAACAGAACAGCAGGACAGGAAACAGAACAGCAGGACAGGAAACAGAACAGCAGCACAGGAAACAGAACAGCAGGACAGGAAACAGAACAGCAGGACAGGAAACAGAACAGCAGAACAGGAAACAGTACAGCAGCACAGGAAACAGAACAGCAGGACAGGAAACAGAACAGCAGGACAGGAAACAGTACAGCAGGACAGGAAACAGAACAGCAGCACAGGAAACAGAACAGCAGGACAGGAAACAGAACAGCAGGACAGGAAACAGAACAGCAGCACAGGAAACAGAACAGCAGCACAGGAAACAGTACAGCAGCACAGGAAACAGTACAGCAGGACAGGAAACAGAACAGCAGGACAGGAAACAAAACAGCAGGACAGGAAACAGAACAGCAGGACAGGAAACAGAACAGAAGGACAGGAAACAGAACAGCAGCACAGGAAACAGAACAGCAGCACAGGAAACAGAACAGCAGGACAGGAAACAGTACAGCAGCACAGGAAACAGAACAGCAGAACAGGAAACAGAACAGGAAACAGAACAGCAGAACAGGAAACAGAACAGCAGCACAGGAAACAGAACAGCAGGACAGGAAACAGAACAGCAGGACAGGAAACAGTACAGCAGCACAGGAAACAGAACAGCAGCACAGGAAACAGAACAGCAGGACAGGAAACAGAACAGCAGCACAGGAAACAGAACAGCAGGACAGGAAACAGAACAGCAGCACAGGAAACAGAACAGCAGCACAGGAAACAGAACAGCAGGACAGGAAACAGAACAGAACAGACAGAACAGCAGGACAGGAAACAGAACAGCAGCACAGGAAACAGAACAGCAGCACAGGAAACAGAACAGCAGCACAGGAAACAGTACAGCAGCACAGGAAACAGAACAGCAGCACAGGAAACAGAACAGCAGGACAGGAAACAGAACAGCAGGACAGGAAACAGAACAGCAGCACAGGAAACAGAACAGCAGCACAGGAAACAGAACAGCAGCACAGGAAACAGTACAGCAGCACAGGAAACAGAACAGCAGCACAGGAAACAGTACAGCAGCACAGGAAACAGTACAGCAGCACAGGAAATAACCAGTAGAAGAGGAAATTAAGAAACACTGCTCAGATTAAATACACAGTTCTATAATTGTACTCTAAGCACTCTGATGCAAGTGTGTGTGTGTGTGTGTGTGTGTGTGTGTGTGTGTGTCTATACCTTGGAAGACAAGAACCCTGTGGATAGTGGAACCCTCAGTGTAGTCCTCAGGCA
>JBCEWE010000543.1:15000-37500 GCA_039877035.1 Silurus lanzhouensis
GTCTCGTGCGCTGTGTCATCCTCCCCCCGTATGACGAAGCTAATAAGCTAGCTAGCGTTAGCCGCAGCGCGTGTTGCAAAGCAGCAGCACGCGCGTCTCGGTTACCTCTGCTTCATGTTCTTCATGTTGTTTTCAGGACGGCGGCTGAAGGAGCTCACGGGGTTCCTGTGAACATGACAAGCGCTTGACAGCTTCACCGCTCCATCAGCACCGCGCTGCGGGACTCTCCGTGACGTCACGACGCGCTGGCGCATGCGGGCTCGGGATTAAAGCGAGACACTGTGTGCCTAGTGCGCATGCGCCAGCTGTTCTCATCTCACTCACTCACACACACACACACACACACACTGTACACCAGTGTAACCCAGGAACCTTCTGGAGGACATCTTAATCATCATCAATAACACACACAACATTCAACATCATAATATCATGTTATGATTATTTACACGTGTTTCTATCCTCCATCCTGCTTCTCCAATGTTTCTCCACACATCGGTCTCTCACACATCTCAGTGTAAAAGATCTCAGCTTCTGTCCTCCCTGTATTTCTCCTGTCCAACAGCAAACCACTGGAATTGCTCCAAACCCCGTTTACACAAAGCTGAAGCCATGCAGCACATGCATCTTCATCCAAGAGTTGATGAGTGGAAACAGGGCCAGCTTCAGGACCACCTCAGGGCATTTCGAGCACATTGTGGTACACTCCATGTTTACTTCTCCTCCTGTGGTGTTCCAGTGTCTTGTGATATGCTTGTTAGATTAACCATTGCTTACATAGATGACATCTATCAAACTTCTACAGGAGGTTTATTTGGAGTTGATGGTCCATCATGGCCCCTTAGGAGATCATTGAGCAAGTTTTTTAGCAATTTCAAGAAACATTTATTACAGCTCCCATCCTGAAACACCCAGAGAAGTCCAGTCTCAGGGCTTTGGAGAAAAGCCAAGCATTAGCCAGTGGTCTTCTCCTGCAGGACATTGCTCCTCACAGAACATAATCATGACACCAGCATCAGGGAGCCCCTGGTAATGTCGTGGCTGGTAGGAGCTGAATATCCAATCATGATCTTCTGACAATGTAGCATACAGGTACCATTTTTACATTTATTATTAATAACGACATGATTTGGTGTCACTCAGATTCCACCTGGAAACCACAGGAACCTGGAGAACATCATGACTGCAAAAAAGAGTGGAGCTTCTTATAACAGCAAATGGGGACTAAATGTGGAATTATCTCATAGTCAGGTGTCCACAAACTGGACTGTGTTATTTAAGGCTTAAGCCAAAACTCATTTTTCATATCATCATACACCATCTCACATAGTCTCATATCATCTCACAACATCTCACACTGTCTCATATTATCTCACATCATCTGATATTATCTCACATCATATATTATCTTATATTATCTCACATCATCCTATATTATCTCACATTATCTCATACCATCTCACAACATCTCACATATTTTAATCATCTTATATAATATCATCTCACAACATCTCATTTCACATCATTTTAGGTCATAATACACCATCTCATATCTTACATCATCTCACATCATTTCATACCACCATACACCATCTCACATCATCTCATATCATCTTACACCATGTCACAACTTCTCACATCATCTTAGTTGCTAACACAACAACATGTAGGCAGGTGTACACACACACACACACACACACACATACACACACAATCACACACACACAATCACTACACACCTTCACTATTCCATCATTGCTGTATGGACAAATCATGACACAAGAGCACAAGAGCTGTCCAGAAGGTGGCAGTCCATCCACCCTGATCCACACACACACACACACACACACACACACACACACACACACACACACACACACACACACACACACACACACACACTCTTCTGGGAAGATGTTCCACTAGATGTTTGTGGACTCATTCAGCTACAAGGGTACTGATGTGAAGGTGCAGTCAGCGTTCGCATTCCAGATGTTCAATAGTGTTGGATCTCTATAGCAGGAGATTTTCCACATCTTTCAACCCAATAGAAAACAGATCTTCATGGAGCTGGCTTTGTGCACTTTTAGTCATGCTGGAACAGGTTTGAGTCTCTTAGTTCATGTGAAGCATACGAATTCATGCTAAAGATGTCCTATACAAGTGTGAGGAACAATGCGTGGAAGAAGAACATGTGGGTGGGACGGTCGGGTGTTCGAATACTTTTGGGCCACGCATTGTATATATGTATATAAATAGATATTCGGCTGCATTGAGTGTTATTTCATGACCTGTCTCTGACATGAGGAGCTAACCACGTGTGTGTGTGTGTGTGTGTGTATTCTCTTTTCGACCCGAGTGGTCTTTGATGGTTTTATGTCCTGGTGTGTTCTCGGTGTGCGTCAGTAAGGTTTGGCACGGCCCTCAGTGCTGCTCTAACACTCGCCTCGTAAACACAGCTCCACACTCGCTCTCCCTGCTGTCACTCTCTGCAGCCCAGAGTCGTAATAAAACCCTCACACACAACCCTTGCCGTCTTCTGTCGCTGATTTGGACCCACAACAAACTCTACTGACGTCACACACACTCACACACACACTCAGTGCGAGACATGGGCTTATGTGGCCATCACCACGTCGAGAAACTACAGCTAGTTAATGATAATTACGCACATTCCCTTTTTAAACTCGTTTTTTTGTAGCCAAACTGTTTTCTTTCTCACACATACTTTCACACACACACTCTCACACACACACACACACACACACACACAGATGGGAAATTTCAAGCCTTCGGTGTATCTCCGGATCCAGTGTGTAAGTGAATTAGAGAGTTTCTGAAAACTGTGGATGATCTGAACAGGTGAACGTTCTCCTCCATGGAGCTTCACAAGCTCAATTCACGAGGTTGTCACCTGGAATGGGTTTCAGGTCACAGGTGTGTCTTATCTAAAGGACATTTCTTGCCTTCTTAATGTGCTTTAGAACATCAGTTGTCTTGTGCAGAGGAAATAGTGAGTACAGAGTCCATATCCCTGTTACTGCTACTACAAATACTGTACAAATCCATAGTGTGGCAAGAAACACTGAAGAAAAGAGAAAAGATCCATCATTACTTTAGGAATTGAAGCAACCTGAAACATCTCAAGAACTTTAAAAGTGCAGTCTCCAAAACCATCGAATGCTCTGATGAAACAGGCTCCACCGAGGACCATCCCAGGAAAGAAAGACCAATCCAACAGGACCTTTTCTTATTCTTCTTCTTTTGGCTACTCCCATTAGGGGTTCGCCACAGCGGATCATCCGTCGCCATACCCCCTGTCCTCTACATCTGCCTCTTTCAACCCAACTACCTGCATGTCTTCCCTCACCACATCTATAAAGCTCCTCAATGGTCTTCGTCTTTTCCTCTTTTCTGGAAGCTCCATCCTCAGCATTCTCCTACTGATATACCCCATGTCCCTCCTGCACATATCCAAACCATCTCAATCAAACCCTCCCTCAATTTGTCTCCAAAATGTCCTAAATGCGCTGTCCCTCTAATAAACTCATTTCTAATCCTGTCCATCGTCATCACTCCCAACGAAAACCTCAAAAACCTCTCTAATCCATACAACATCACAGGTCTCACCACATTCCTATAAATTGCCTGCACCCTGCCTGCACTCTTTCCTTCACTTCTCTAACACACTCTCAATTACTTTGCACTGTTGACCCCAGGTACCTGAACTCCTCCACCTTCTCCACCTCTTCGCCATGCAACCGCACCCCTCCACTGTCCTCACTCTCATTCACATACATGTACTCTGTCTTACTCCTATTGACTTTCATTCCCCTTCTCTCCAGCATGTACCTCCACCTCTCCAGGCTCTTCTCCACCTGCTCCCTACTCTTACCACAAATCACAATATCATTCGAAAACACCATAGTCCAAGGAGCCCTTGTCTGACCTCGTCCGTCAACCTGTCCATCAGCACAAACAGGAAACAGGAAAGGGCCCAGAGCCGATCCTTGATGAAGTTCCACCTCCACTTTAAACCGTCGTTCCTACTGCACACTTCACTGCTGTCACACTGTCCTCATACATGTCCTGCACCACTCTCACATACTTCTCTGACACACCTGACTTCTTCATACAATACCACAACTCCTCTCTCCACCCTGTCGTACGCTTTCTCTAAATCCACAAACACACAATGCAACTCCTTCTGACCTTCTCTATATTTCTCCATCAACATTCTCAAAGCAAATAATGCGTTTGTGGAGCTCTTCCTCGGCATGAAACCATACTGCTGCTCACAGATGGTCACCTCTTCTCTCAGCCTGGCTTCCACTACTCTTTCCCATAACTTCATGGTGTGACTGATCAACTTAATACCCCTGTAGTTACTGCAAGTCTGCACATCTCCCTTATTCCTAAATATCGGTACCAGCACACTTCTTCTCCATTCCTCAGGCATCCTTTCATCTTCCAGAATCTTGTTGAACAACCTGGTTAAAAACTTCACTGCCATCTCTCCTAAACATCTCCACGCTTCTACCGGTATGTCATCTGGTCCAACCGACTTTCCACTCTTCATCCTTTTAATCGCTGCTCTCACTTCCTCCTTAATAATCCTATCCACTACCTGCTTCATCATCTTCACACCATCCAACCTTCTCTCTCTCTCTCTCTCTCTCTCTCTCTCTCTCTCTCTCTCTCTCTCTCTCTCTCATTTTCATCATTCATCAGCTGCTCCCTCCATCTTCTCAACACACTCTCCTCACTAGTCAACACATTTCCATCTCCATTCTTTATTGCTCTAACTTGCAGCACATCCTTCCCAGCTCGGTCCCTCTGCCTGGCCAATCAGTACAAATCCTTTTCTCCTTCCTTAGTGTCCAACTTCTCCTACAGCTCCTCATATGCCTTTTCCTTGGCTTTTGCCACATCCTTCTTTACCTGCTGCCACATCTCCATGTTCTCCTTTTCTCTTTTTCTCATCACTGTTGATCCCAATTCTTTTTCTCCAACCTCTTTCTCCTTATGCTTTCCTGGACACCTCATTCCACCATCTGCCTTATCACTTCTGCAGTAGTTGCCCAATCATCCAGCACCTCTTCACCACCACCGAGCTCCTGTCTGACCTCTTCCTCCACTCTTATACATTACTCTATGATCCTCCTTCTTCTTAAAATAAGTGTTCACCACTGAAATTTCCAGCCTTTGAGCAAAATCTACCACCAACTGCCCTTCCACATTCCTTCTCCTTGAAGCCATACCTACCATCACCTCCTCATCACCTCTGTTCCCTTCACCTACATGCCCATTAAAGTCTGCCCCAATCACCAATTTTTCATTCCTAGGTTCACTCTCCACCACTCCATCTAACTCTCTCCAGAATTTTTCCTTCTCCTTCATCTCACAACCCACTTGTGGAGCATAAGCACTGATGACATTTATCATCATCCCTTCAACTTCCAGCTTTAAGTTCATCACTATCAGAATCAGTATCAGGAACTCTCTTCACCTCCAAGATACTCTTACTGTACTCTTCCTTCAGAATCACCCCTACACCATTTCTCTTTCCATCCACACCATGATAAAACAGTTTAAACACCTCCAATGTTCCTGGACTTACTCCCTTTCCACTTGGTCTCCTGAACACACAACATATCTACCTTTCTCCTCTCCATCATATCAGCTACCTCTCTCCCTTTACCAGTCATAGTGCCAACATTTAAACTACCAACCCGAACCTTCATTCTCCTACACTTCTCCTTTCCCTGCTGTCTCTGTAGACATCTTTCTCCTCTCCTTCTCCTCCTTCAGCCAACAGTAGCCCAATTTCCACCGGTACCCTGTTGGTTAACGATACCTGTGGTGGTCATTGGTAACCCGGGCATCGACTGATCCGCTATGAATTTCTCTTTAGTGATCTGAATATTTGATTTGTTTTATGCTGGATGTCCTTCATAACACAACCCTCCCCATTTATTTGGGCTTGGGACCGACACTAAGAGTGACCTGACTTGTGCAACACTAATGGCTGGGTTATTTTGATACTTATTTATGTAGAAACTCTTGTCTTCGACTTTGATGTGACTGGAAAAGAAAGTTTTTGAGTTTGGTTACTCTCCTGGTACCTTCCCAGAGAGTTTACCTCAGACTTGTTCAGCTGGGATCGACACCTGCATTTTTTGTGCTACACATATAATGAAACTGAATGCATCAATAAAATGGAGGTAGGTTTAAAGGGACTATAAAATACTGACACTTTTGCAAGTGCTAAATATCCTGAAGAGCGATGATCGACAGTGGATCATCAGGTTTGAGGAATGGAACAGTAATGCAGTTAGTGAGCTCTAAATGTTGTGGTTATCCTGTGTCTGAGTGTCTCACACAGTAGAAGTGGGAGAAGGAAGAGAAGGAAGAGGTGGAGGAGGTGAAGAAGGAGAAGAAGCAGTCAGACTGACAGCATTGTGAATGATGGAGAAATTAGCATAACAAGCTGTTCAGTGAGAAGACCAGGGGGCAGGGAGGTGGAAATATCTGGGAGGGATGGGGTGGGGCTTGAGGTAGGGGTTGAACTTCTCCTCATCTCCAGATGGAAACTGACCCTTAGCAGCTGTTTAACTATGAGAGAGAGAGAGAGAGAGAGAGAGAGAGAGAGAGAGAGAGAGAGTGTTTTTGTGTGTGTGTGTGTGTGTGTGTGTGTGTGTGTGTGTGTGTGTGTGTGTGTGTGTGTGTGTGTGTGTGTGTGCGTGTGATGGTACATGCATTAGCTTGTTATGTGGGTGAGGAAGGTTGTGTGTAATGTGGCACTGGGAATAAAATCATTGTGAATTGTCATCTGGTTTGGTGTAAAGTCTGAATAGAGATGCAGGAGAAAGGTGCAGGGGCGGGGGGGGGCAGGAGAAAGGTGCAGGGGCGGGGGGGGGCTGGAGAGAGGGGCAGGAGCAGGGTGCAGGAGAGAGGGGCAGAAGCAGGATGCGGAAGAGAGGGGCAGGAGTAGGGTGCAGGAGAGAGTGGCAAGGGCAGGGTGCAGGAGAGCAGGGAAGGAGAGAGGGGCAGAAGCAGGGTGCAGGAGAGCAGGGAAGGAGAGAGGGGCAGAAGCAGGGTGCAGGAGAGCAGGGAAGGAGAGAGGGGCAGGAGCAGGGTGTGGGAAAGAGGGGCAAGGGCAGGGTGCAGGGGAGAGGGGCAAGGGCAGGGTGCAGGAGAGCAGGGAAGGAGAGAGGAGCAGGAGCATAGTTCAGGAGAGAGGGGCAAGAGCAGGGTGATTCCTTATGTTAGGAGCTACTGATTTCATTTAGAAACCTTCTGCTGGTTCATTATCACTCTGTGTGTGTGTGTTTGTGTGTGTGTTTATACAGAATACAATTATTTCCTTGTTTAGATGTAATTTCAGGCAGCTTTTACAAATAAAATTATTTTCAAATGTAGTTGTAATAAGACAAAAATTAACTAGGTTTCATGCTCTGCCAGCATGTGATTGTTTCCTCCACAGTCACACAACTCTGGTAAAGGTGGAGTGAAAGTGTAAACAACAAATCCTGAGAAGGTTACTAATGGGCAACTTTATCTCAAATCAATAAGGATAAGCAGAGAGAGGGGCAATACTGGGGGGCAGGAGAACAGGGCAGAGAAGTGGTGCAGGAGAGCAGGGTAGAAGAGTAGGGTGGGCAAGAGGCAGGATTGTGGGGCAAGAAAGTGGTGCAGGAGACCAGGCAAAGAGAGGGGTGCAAGAAATGGAGCAGAAAAGTGGGACAGAAAAGGGAAACAGGAGCATGGGGCAGGAGAGTCGGGGCAGGAGTGCAGGGCAGAGGCGGATGCACTCACTCTTTATGCTCTTTTTTTCAGCATTTTCTAATGATTACCTTCAGCATTATTGGCTGATTAGTAAAAATTCAAATCCCTTTACACTGCAGATACACACACTTCTATATTTATTTATGTCCTTATGAACAAACACTGTGTGTGTGTGTGTGTGTGTGTGTGTGTGTGTGTGTGTGTGTGTGTGTGTGTGTGTGTGAGGGTGTGTTTGAGTGTGTGTGTTAAATAATGGACTCTATAAAGATCCATCTGAGTGTTTGTGTTGTAATTATGTTGTGAGAGAGCGAACCCCCCACACACACACCCCGGACATGTGTGTGTGTGTGTGTGTGTCGGCAGCTTGACAGGGAGGAATTGGATGTAGAACATGGCACGCTTTAACGTGATTGGCCATGCATGCGTCTGACAGGACAGGGCGTCTAATTGAAGATGATAAAGTGTAAAGTTAAATACCCCATCGAGCTGTCACTTGTACCCCAGGGGGCATGTAGACTGATGGGGGGTGTGGCCTCTGGGGTCCAGCTGTTGTACGGCGATCGCTGAGGAGAAAGGACGAGTGGACAATAGACGTTAGTCCTCAGGGAGCTGTGTGATAAATGGACGTCACGATTTCTTTTTAACAAGCAAATGCTGAAATTCCATCCATCCTGGAGCAGAGTTTACTATCACCATATGCACATGCACACACACACACACACACACACACACACACACACACACACACACACACACACACACAGAATATCTGGACTTTGCAATCGATTCTGTTAAACTAATAAAGAGAAGTTTAATTTTTAGTTTCCCCTCCAAGAGAAATTGAGTGAAACATTTTATAAAAGATAAGACTGTGGGGGCGTGGTCAAGCACAGGATTGTGAATAGAAGGTGGAGCTGTTAATGTGAACAGTTAAGCAAGTGGAAGACAACACTCTTTTCCAATATTTTAAGCGATATTAGTGTATTGTTTTTGTTTTCTACAACTTTAGAGTGAAAAAGAGAAAGCAGCACCCTGCAAAAGAATGGGAACCCCAGGAGACTTGAGCTTTCCGATCACTTTGAACCAAGGTATCAGACTTTAATTAACCTATCAGGGTCATAACTTGTTCACAGGCATCATTAGGAAAGGCCAGGTGCTAAAAATTTTAAAGCTTTCTAAATACCCAAACTTGTCTAACCGTGTCCCAACAATCAGTAGCCATGGGTTCCTCTAAGCAGTTGCCTAGCACTTTAAAAATAAAAAATGATTGATGCCCACAAAGCAGGAGAAGGATATAAGAAGATAGCCTGAAGTGTTTCCATGTACCGATTTCCTCAATTCCGAATGCAATTAAGAAATGGCAGTTAACAGGAACAGTGGAGGTCAAGATAAGGTCTAGAAAACCAAGAAAAATATCAGCGAGAACTGCTTGTAGGATTGCTAAAAAAACAGGTCAGAACTTTGACTGCAAAACACCTTCAGGAAGATTTGGCAGACTCTGGAGTTAACTGTTCAGCGGCACCTGCACAAATATGGCCTTCATGGAAGAGTCATCAGAAGAAAACCTCTCTTGTGTCCTCACCACAAAATTAAGCATCTGAATTTTGCAAAAGAACATTTACACAAGCCTGATGGATTTTGGAAAAAAAAGTCCTGTGAACTAATGAGGTTAAAATAGACCTCTTTGGTTGCAATGAGCAAAGATATGTTTGGAGAACAAAGGGCACAGAATTTCAGGAAAAGAACAACAGTCCAACTGTCCAATGGGGGTGGACCAATCATGCTTTGAGATTGTATTGCAGCCAATCGAACGGGGAACATTTCACAGGTAAAGGGGAAGAATGGATTCAATTAAATTCCAACAAATTCTTGAATCAAACATAAAACCTCTGTAAAAAAGCTAAAGTTAAAAAGAGGATGGCTTCAACAAATAGATAATGATCTTAAACACACCTCAAAATCCACAATGGACTACCTCAAGAGGCACAATCTAAAGGTTTTGCCGTGGCCCTCACAGTCTTCTCACCTAAACATCATTGAAAATCTGGCAAAAGATCTCAAAAGAGCAGTGCGTGCAAGACTTGCAGAACTGGAAGACTGTTTAGATAAAGGGGGTGCTACTAGGTACTAATTACGCAGGGTGCCCAAACTTGTGATGCCTTTCTGACATCATTTTATTTTCCATCTCATTTTCTGCATAACTGTTCACATTTACAGAAATTCTGACCAGTGGTGCCCAAACTTTTACATGCCACTTTACTCTTAGAAAAATTTAAATCAAATAATAACCTCGATTTCATTAGACTGGAGAGGTTTCTGGTAGCGTAACGTACTTAAAACCAATAATAAAACACTGAAAAGTCAAATTCACATTAAAAGAACTTAAAATACGTTTCAAAAGCTCAAACAGTGATTGTAAACTGGAGCAGTGTATAAAAGCATGAAAGACAGTTTCTCTCTGTTAACAGAATGGACAGTCCTGTAGAACATTGGGGTTTAAAACACAAATAAAAGAATTGACAGTGATTAATACAGTGTAAAATCCTCCATTGGAAGTTGGAAACCTTTATGGTTAACGATGGTTTGTACTGTTCAGTGCCTCCATTCTGGTTTAATATCATTGTTAAGACCAAGAACATTTCTCCACTGGGTGTCCACCCTCCCATTTAGTTTTCAATCAGGTCTGGAGCGATGTCCAGCTGGGGAAAGGGTTCCTCCTCTGCAGGACTGGTCCCGCCGATTTTGTAGTCCTTTAGCTGAACACGCTCCTTTGCTGTTAGTGTGGACCCCCAGCAAAGCCGGAGCTGGTTAGCGATGAGCTGGGAACAAAGTCCTATACGTGCAGCCAGGTCCTCCCCTTGTGACAGTTCTGCTCCTGAAGTGTGTTGATCTTTGAGAAAACAGTGTGGGTGTGGGTACACCAGAGATGTCCAGACGACTCTCATAGACAGGGGCATTTCCAGCAGCCAGTGTAGTGTTCTGCAACTTTTATTCTTCTTTTTGAAAATCCAGAGACATCCAGTGCGTTTGTGTCCATTAAAAAACAAAGTTCTGTTCAGCCACAGTCTTTCCACCATGTGCAAAAGTCCACTGGCTGTTGTTCTCCATTCCAGGTTTGTGGGCCCAGTTCGGAGTATCTGGATAAACTGGAGGCGAAAGACTGCAGTTCTGCTGGAGAGATGAACCAGTCCTTGCCCCCTTTTACCCTTGGGAAGATGGAGGACACTGCAGAATCCAGTGCAGACCATCCCAGAAAAAGTCCACAAGCAGGGCCTGGATGTTTGCTAGTAGCAGGTTTAGCGGCCGATTTACGCATACCATTTGTGCCACAGGGACGATGCTGCCAGGTTGTTAATGACCAGCATTCACCCCCTGTAGGACATCTTTGGAAACAGCCACTTCCACCTGCTCAGTTTGCCCTTGATATGCTCTACAGTGCCTTCCCAGTTTTTATTTGAAAAGTAATTATTTCACAGGTAGACACCCAAATATTTAAAACCACCTCTTTTCCACACCATGCCTCCTAAGAGTGTCGGCTCCCCAGCTCCCCACTCCCCTCTCCCCAACTAAAACTGCTCCACTTTTTCCCCAGTTTACTTTCACTGATGATAAAAACTCAAAGTCTTTTAAAACATCAATTAAAACATGTGTCATATGTGTGTAATATAAAAACCAGAAAGACAATTTTCTCAGATTGATTAAAAGAGCTTCAATTGCTAGAGTGTACAACATTCCTGACAGTAAACAGCCCTAATTGATCCCTCTGTACACTCTATAAGGGGCACATAAACCAGCATTAACCTTCAGTACACTCTCAATTTCACTGCACAACACCTTGATCATGGCTATAAAACCAGGGTTGAACCCATGGTTTTCCAGCACCTTTCACAAGTATTCATGCTCAACCCAGTCAAAAGCCTTTTCCTCTTCAAGGAAAATCAGATCAGTTTTTAAGTCCAATAGCCTGGAGATGTCCAAAATGTCACAAATTAAGTATACGTTATCAAATTTTGACCTGCCAGGCACACAGTACGTCTGGTCATGGTGAATGATCTGCTCCATCACCTTCATAGTCTTGAGGCTAATGCTTTTGACAGCAGCTTGCACAGTAGTGACATCGGGCGCCAGTTCTTTAGCTGGGTCAAGTCTTCTTTTTTGGCAGCAGGGTCAAGACTGTTCTCGTTCAGCTCATTGGTAGCTGATCTCCTTTCACACTGTCCTTTAGGACCTTCAGCATCTTCTGTCTGATTATTCCCCAGAATGCCATGAAAAACTCCACAGGGAGACCATCTATATCTGGCGCCCGCCCGTTCTCCATGGCTTTGAGAGCTTCATGATGCTCAGCCAGTGTCAGATCCCTGTCCATCTGTCTGGCCACTGACTCTGTGATCTTAGGCAGGCCTTTGAGGAAGCTCTTCTCCACTACCTGTGCCCCTGACCTCTCACTGCTATACAGCTTCTAAGCTGACTGTCTGCTAGGGAACTTCAGTAGGCTCTGACATGAGATCCCCCTTATTATGTTCCCACTTTTACTTTTGACAGCTTTAATATGCCCTTGATTTCCTGTGGCCTCAAAATGCTGGAGTTCCACTATCTCTATCCACAGAGCTTTTAGAGATCTAGCAATGTCTCTTGTGACATTGAGAGCGTACTGTTGACAAAATACTTTGATTCGTGCCTATGTCACATCCCACCACTGCTGTAGGGAGTTAAAAGCTGCCTTCTCCAGTTTAAAACAATTCCATGAAAAATAATAGACTCTCTAAAATCTGCATCTTCTAAAAGTGCAGTATTAAAATCCCAGTAGGTGCTGTTTTTCTTTTTACTTATGGTATACTGAACCATGCAGTGGTCTGAGATGCCTACTGGAGACATAAGACACTTTGTAAAAAAAGTTGGGTGTGTGGATTTCCTGCAGCATAGCAACTTCAATGTGCGTCTGATTAATAAGTTAATTTAGCTTTGCTCTCTTTCCAAGAAATTTCTCTGCTCTTTTTCAAAGAAATTTCCCCACTGTGGGACGAATAAAGGTATATCTTATCTTATCTTATCTCTTATCTTTCCATACTCTTTTGCTCCATTTATATTACGGCTCACAACCTGAATCCCGTTTATTCAAATGAAATATAAGTACAACAAACAAATGCTAAAAAAAACTCAAAGTAAAACACACCACACACTCTATCAGTCTTTATATAAGTTTTTATTATTGACCTTCATGATCAGAAAATATCTCAACATTTGTGATCATCACAGATCCAACACCAGTTTCTCCATGCCAGAGCCTTTAAACACTCCAGGAGGTCCAATGTCAAAACTCCACATGAAGTGGGATCCAATTGGTGCTGGTACGTCTCTAAATGGTTCGGGATGTTTGCAGACATCTACTTCTTTAAAGGTCCACAATGTTCATGAGGTGGGACGTGACTGGAGCTGAAGCAACCTCAGGATGCCTCGGGATGAGAAGAGAAAGAGAAGCAGTGGAGAGAAATTAGTGTAGCTGCTGATATTAACAGGACAAATTGATAATGTGCATGTGATCAGATGTTCTGGAGCACATGGTTATGATATGTGATTGATGTTATGTGTAGGACTCGCTAAAAAGATACGTCTTTAATCTGCACTTAAACTGAGAGAGTGTGTCTGATATTTCTTTGACCTTGTGAGAACTCTGACTGCTGCATTCTGGACAAACTGTAGCTTGTTTATAATGATGCAGGACATCCACCTGGTAATGCATTACAATAGTCCAATCTGGAGGTCATGAATGCATGGACAAGCTTCTCTGCATCAAATATAGATAACATGTTTCTTAGCTTAGCAATAGTTCTAAGGTGAAAGAAGGCTGCATTTGTAAAATGGTTGATATGATTTTTAAAAGACAAGTGGGTGTCTAAAATAACTCCCAGGTATTTAACTGTTGAATAAGTATTTACAGAACATCCTTCTAAATGCAGGTTGAAATGCTGGAGCATCTGTGTACTTGTTTTTTGGGCTGATGAGCAAAACCCCATGTACCCCATGGCCCGCCTCTGCACATGTCCATTCCATCTCAATCATACCTCCCTCACCTTATCTCCAAGACGTCCTACATGTGCTGTCCCTCTAATAAACTCATTTCTAATTTCAACTCATTTTTTATTCCTCCCAATGAACATCTCAGCCTCTTCAGCTCTTCTACCTCCAGCTCCACTTCCTGTCTTCTAGTCAGTGCCACTGGCTCTAAACCATACATCATAGCAGGTCTCACCACAGTCCTATAAACTTTCCCTTTCACTCTCACAGATACTCTTCTATCACAAATCACTCCTGCTATCACTCTTCTCCACCCACTCCACCCTGCTTGCACTCTTTTCTTCACTTCTCTAACACACTCTACATTACTTTGCACTGTTGACCCCAGGTACCTGAACTCCTCCACCTTCTCCACCTCTTCTCCCTGCAACTGCACCCCTCCACTGCCCTCCCTCTCATTCACACACATGTACTCTGTCTTACTCCTACTGACCTTCATTCCCCTTCTCTCCAGTGCATACCTCCACCTCTCCAGGCTCTTCTCCACCTGCTCCCTACTCTCAGCACAAATCACAATATCATCCGCAAACATCATAGTCCATGGAGACTCCTGTCTAACCTTGTCCTTCAACCTGTCCATCACCACTGCAAACAGGAAAGGGCTCAGAGCCGATCCTTGATGCAGTTCCACCTCCACCTTGAACCAATCTGCCGTTCCTACTGCACACTTCACTGCTGTCACACTGTCCTCATACATGTCCTGCACCACCCTCACATACTTCACTGACACACCAGACTTCCTCATACAATACCACAACTCCTCTCTCCACTCTGTCGTACACTTTCTCTAAATCCACAAGCACACAATGCAGCTCCTTCTGACCTTCTCTATATTTCTCCATCAAAATTCTCAAAGCAAATAATGCGTTTGTGGTGCTCTTTCTCGACATGAAACCATACTGTTGCTCACAGATGGTCACCTCTTTTCTCAGCCTGGCTTCCACTACTCTTTCCCATAACTTCATGGTGACTGATCAACTTTATTCCCCTGTAGTTACTGCAAGACTGCACATCTCCTTTATGCTTAAAGATCGGTACCAGCACACTCCTTCTCCATTCCTCAGGCATCCTCTCCCCTTCCAAAATCTTGTTTAACAATCTGGTTAAAAAACTCCACTGCATCTCTCCTAAACATCTCCATGCTTTTACTGGTATGTCATCTGGTTCAACCGACTTTCCACTCTTTATCCTCTTAATCACTGCTCTCACTTCCTCTTTAATAATCCTATCCACTTCCTGCTTCACATCTCCACATCATCCAACCTTCTCTCACTTTCATTTTCCTCGTTCATCAGCTGCTCAAAATACTCTCTCCATCTTCTCAACACACTTTCCTCACTAGTCAACACATTTCCATCTCCATCCTTTATTGCTCTAACTTGCAGCACATCCTTCCCAGCTCGGTTCCTCTGCCTGGCCAATCGGTACAAAATAATTTTCTCCTTGTACTCCTGTCTACTTTTCTCATCACTCTGTCGATCCCAATTTTGTTTCTCCAACCTCTTTCTCCTTATGCTTTCCTGCACTTCCTCATTCCACCACCACGTCTCTTTGTCTTCCTTTCTATGTCCAAATGTCACACTAAGTACCTTTCTAGCTGTCTCACTTATCACGTCTGCAGTAGTTGCCCAATCACCCAACACCTTTCAAGACCACCAAGCCCCTGTCTGACCTTTTCCCTGAATCTCACACTACAGTTCTCCTTCAGTTTCCACCACCTTGAAACTTCTACATAGAACATAGTCCACCTGTGTGCACCTTCCCCCACTCTTATGTCACCCTATGATCATCTGTCTTCTTAAAATAAGTGTTCATCACTGCCATTTCCATCCTTATAGCAAACTCTACCACCATCTGCCCTTCCACATTCCTCTCCTTAAGGCCATACCTACCCATCACCTCCTCATCACCTCTGTTCCCTTCACCTACATTGCCATTTAAATCTGCCCCAATCACCAATCTTTCATTCCTAAGTTCACCTTCTACCACTTCATCTAACTCACTCCAGAATCCTTCTTTGTCTTCCATCTCACAGCCCACTTGTGGAGCATAGGCACTGATGACATTTATCATCCACCTCCACTACCTCCACTACAATCTTACTATAAAATCTCCTTCTCTTCTTAAATGTTTTATGTTATGAATAAACTGTTTTGAGTCTGGGAAAAACTCTTCTACTGATACATTCTTTTGCCACTTGGTGTTTCTTAAAAATTCTTTGAGGTCCTCAGCACTATAAAACATGGTCAGCGGTTCCTTCTGTACTTCTGAGTTCCAAACTGAGTCTGACATTGTATCTTCACTGTCTGAATCAATATCATCTACCTTTAACTCTTTCAAGTCAGTTTTTTCATAATTACCTCATCACTAATGAAAGGAGGGACATTGGACAACATGACCTTTTTTAGCAGAAGAACTGAGGGGAGAAACCAGTATACATTCATTATTCAAAACAATTCCTATCTGGATCAGTTTGATTACTTTGTCAAGATTCTCAAAAACAAACAAACACAATAGCACTGTTCATATGGAAGGCAGAGACCATGTTCTTTCAAAACGTTCTTGCAAAAAAAAACAACACCGATTGTCAATATGCCAACCGCTCTACATGCCACGCTCAGCCATCCCCCGTGCATGTGCCGAGAGAGAGAGAGAGAGAAAGACAGGAAAAGATAGAGGGAGAGAGAGACAGAAAGAAAGAGGGAGAGACAGACAGAGAGAGAGGGAAAGGGAAAGAGAGAGACAGGAAGAAAGAGGGAGAGAACCCTAGTGATTACAGTGAAAACTGAAGATGTGATGAAATTTTAGGTTTGTTGAGACACGAGTTTGTTTGATGAAGGTTCATGAATTTGAATCAGGGTTTTCTCTGAGCCTCTGGACTGCGGGTTCAGCTGATCTTGCGTGAAGTGAACAGAAAGTCATTTGTGTGGGTGGAATGTTGAGGTCCAAGCTCTGACTCATGGAAGCTGTGGAAGCTTTTAAGAGCTTCAATTCTGAAGGAGATGATGTGTCAGATGTTTTGGTTGTCTTTAAAAACTACAGATTGTGTAACAGTGAACCAATAAATGTGAACAATACTCCTGGAAAATGAAGATATAATTGCAGTAGAGGGACGACTGGGGCAGAAGTCCTGTGTTATGTAGGATACAAGTTACCATGTCTCTGAACTCATATTTCTGATAAAAACACACCTGGTTTAATTGTCCACATACCCTATAAATAAATACTTTAATATTTCACTTTTTGTGAAGTATCTGCTCAGATCTCTTCTACTGCTGATGTACCTTGTAGATCTTCTTTTTGACCCCTCACTATTGTTTTCATATCTGTAGAACAATAGTCATAACTGCAGCTGTTTCTCCGGACCATATACCTTACCTTCAGCACAGAGGCAGTGGGGATGCTAACAGCTTAATTACCTGGTCTGGGAGCAACAACCGCAGTAAGCCGTAATCAGCACTCCGTCACACGGACGTCTCCACTAAGTGCAACTGCAGCACCGCTACCGTTAACTCCCCCTTTGACCACACAGCTTTCTAAGGATTCTGGTAACCCTGATCAGCATAAGCTTTAGTCCTTCTTGTACTTTCTAGAGCAGGGGGCCTTGCTCAGGGGCCCAGGTGTGGCAGCTTGTAGTGACTGGGATATGAACTCTTAACCTTTGAGTCTAGTGCCTTAACAACTAACCTACCACCTACCAATATATAAAAATCAAAAATGTTTTGTAACACGGCAATAAATGGCACGGTCACAGGGAGCACCAACCTTTATAAGTCAGTGTGTGCAACTGGTGCCATTCTGACCATGTGCTAAAAGTTCCAACCTACTCGCCAGATTCGGCTCCTGCGGACTTCATCCTTTTCCCGAAAATGAAGATCCAGCTCAGACTTGACAGTTTTGACACAGCTGCGAAGATCCAGCGTGAATCGCAGGAAGTGCTTGACACGCTTAGAAAAAAAGACTTCCAGAAGAATGCCTCGTATGGTGTAGTGCAGTAAAGAGAATTTCGTATGTTGTACATGAGCTCATAGTTGTCCAGTGTAGTTCTAATTGACAGAGGAGTGAGGGACGCCTGTCCTCCCAGCCAGACATCAGGGGTAATTATATCCTCCTGCACTCGCAGTCACAGACGGCTACGGTATTGTCACAACTCTTTCGACAACACCAATTAATCCTCGTAGCAGAGCAGCTAATCAACCAACCAAGTCCTGTGTTTGACACACAGGCGCACACGCAGATTGTCCACAGATGCGTACAAAGATCGGAGTTCGGTAATAAACCGGTTCTTTATGGAATAATGAACCGCGTTTGCATACAAGTACACAAGCGGCGTGTGTGTTTACGGTCAGGATTTGATAAGGATGAAAGAACTACAAGCGTAGTAGTTAGAGACGAGAGTCTTTAAAACTCTTTCCGTACATTACACCATCATCACACATTAAACGCTTTTTCCCTTCGCTTTTAATTAAACTCACTCATTCGCTTTTACTAGTGTTCGCACATGCGAGTGACATTTACACCCGCACACACACACACACACACACACACACACACACACACACACACACACACACACACACACACACAGAGCACTTTTGTTGTATGTATTGGAGATGGAACTGAAAACCAAATGTACATATAATGCGTTTGAAAACAATGCCATCATTTTCTTTCTTTATTTTTTAATCACATTTTTTTTATTTAGACAGTAATTTATTAATAAAATGTTTTATTAAAAAAAAAAGGATGTTGGCGTAACATTTAATGTAATTTAGAGCTCATTGAGACTAAAGGGTTGCCAGGCCCCCTCCCTATGAACCCCTCCACCCCCAACAGCCATAAAAACCCACACCAAACAACCCGAATTCATTAAAATGATCCTAATAGATGTTTTTTTTTTTTTTTTTTAATCAGTGGTTTGCTGATTACCCCAATCACATCCCCCTAAACCCTGCACTCTAAAAGACAACCAGGATTTCAGTACAAATTAAAAGGAGGTTTAAATTCATTCACACTGCACACAACGGGACTTCAACATAGACGAATAAATATTTTTTCCAGTGTTTATACTGACATTTTAAAATATAAGACTAATAATAAAGTTGTAGTTCAAGGTTTAAGGTGTGGGATTGCTGAATAAAAGGTTCACTGGATAAAATCGTCTACCAAACGCTATAAATGCAACAGCTTCGATTTCGATGTTTCTGTGTTCGATTTAGTACTAACAATTAAAATTTTTTTTTCTCAGAAAAAAAAACCATGATTATAATAACGGCACAGCAGCGTCCATGTGATTGTTTCAGGCCCTGAGCAGCGAAATACAGAAACAAAAGTATAAGAACGCAGTCAAATGAAACATGGCTAATTACTCTGCTAGCATGCTGGCTCTGAGTGAGGTGCAGAGTTCTCAGGCTTCAGCAACTTTTCCACCCTAATCACAGCTTGAAACCACCAGCACACTGACTCGAGTCAAAAACTACTGCTAAATTCGAGTCATTAGATTAAAGAGGTCTGGTGAAAAGCTTTTGTAGTGTTGTAGATTATCGGCTAATGCATCATTAGCTGGCTAGCTGGGTTTCAGTACATTTTTGAGATCTTTGTTGTTTTAGCCATCACTCTGCATTCAGGATCTACATGACCATTGAACCACTATTTTCAGGCCAGTAGTGTTTCCATACCAGCAGCAGTGTTGCCTGTCACGGTGCTGTTGATGGTTCTCCTGTCAAAGAAAGTAAGGAGGCAAGAGGACAATCTGAACTTCTTTAGGCTATGGAGATGGTGTGCCTTCATCACCTCTGTCTCAGTGTGTCTCCTGAAGATGTGGAACTTTATAAGAATCCAATTGCTTGAGAGTGTTCTGTTTATTCTAATTGTATAATTATGATGTTTAATCAGGGCGTTTATATTTTTATTTGTGGAGGCGGTAACTTAGTGGTTACGGAATTGGACTTTGTATCTGAAGGTCATGTAGAAATCTCAGCCACGTCAAGCTGCCACTGCTGGGCCCCTGAAGGCCCTTAACCCTATACCTGCTCTGGATAAGTGCACAGTCCTTCTGTTAACCCCGTTCAAATTTGGACCTGAACTAATATTTTAGTTCTGTGTAAAAGAAGGGCGTTTTGTATTTGTATTTCCTAAGTGTTATAAATGGTACACCACCCCCTGTTCATATCAGCGTCTGTGTTACAGCCACAGTAGTTGAAGATTGATGGGTGTAAAAGCGTCCAATTCAGGCTTCAATGAAGGCAATACTCTTTACAGTCATTGACCCAGAACCATCCTGTACGCTTGTGTGTGAGTGTGGGGAGGGGCCGGGGCAGGGGCAGGGGGAGACGAGCGAGATGTTGAACATATGTCACTCGTTGTTCCCGTGAGACACAAAGCAATGTAAGGCTCAGTCACGTTGTTAACTATGTGTACGATAAAATAGAAACATCTATGAACCAGTGGTATTGATACGGTATACAGGAGTTACACTGTAGGGGGTTATTTTATTCTCTAAAGAACACACACATATATATATATATATATATATATATATATATATATATATATATATATATATATATACACACACATACTGAGCTTGGGGGCAATTTGGTGTTATTTGAGTGAGATTAGGGGTAGGTCTAAGGTTTGGGGTGCACAGCTCAGGATCTGTGGTGGTTACAATCCTGATTTATAATAGTCAAGAACGGTAAAAGACGTGAGGAAAAGAATTTACATTTATTAAATATGTTGCTGTATATCTCTGTGATCGTCTGTGCGAAGGTCGTGACCTTGTGAATGAGAGGTGAGAGGAGTTTACTCCTTTTAATACACTTTTTCTACAGTAAGTGACATGCTTTATCTTCTTAAAGGACAATACTATAGAAATGAAACTTGGATATATTTTAGAGTCAATGTGCAGTTTGTGCAGCAGTACAGATTTACTGTCCTCTGAAAAGAACTCAACATACAGCCATTATTGTCTAAATAACTGACAACCAAAGTGAGTCCATTCTCAGTGAACATGTCAAAATTGTGCCCAAAGTGTCAATATTCTGTGCACCATTAATATCCAGCACTGCCAGAGCTGCACAGGTTGTAGCTGGGACCCTCTTCCACTCCTCTGTAATGACATCACGGAGCTGCTGTATGTGGTACCACTTACCACTCCACACATATCATGTGAGCCTCTGGGATGACGGCCAGCTTCTGCACCTGACACACAGCACGAGGACTTGACTTATTTGATGGTCCCTTGTGAGGTCTGTTCCGAGTTGATATATAAATAATAAAATAACGAACTCTTTTTTAATAACTTATTATTACTCAATTTATACAACTGCCTTACATTTCCTTCATTCTGTAACATTGCAACATTAAAAAGTCTAAACTATTTACACATTTTCAAAGTAAAAATTATGAGATCATCGCATGTTACAGTAATTCAATTGCTCTTTCTCCTGATCTGGAACTTGAAACGCTACATTTAAGTGAGTTTCCCAAAAAATGTTTGAATAATGTCAAGCCCAAAACTCACATATCTAAAAGTACAAGCTTCACATTGACTACTGTAAAATGTGTCAGAGTTTCATTACTATAGTGTTGCCCCTTGAGAAGATATACAAAAATATCTGAAATGTGCGGGGTGTACCTTCATGATCGAAATGCAACAAAGAAACCAACTTCATAAGACCAACAAGCAGAAGAAACTTGCTGGGGTCAAGAAACGCAAAAAATGGACATTCGATCGGTGAAAAACTGATCAGTGGAAAATTTTTGATTTTTGGTTGACATTTATTTGTTAGATGTACAAAAGATTCCTAAATATGTGCTTCCCACTGTGAAGCATGAAGGAAGAGGTGTGATGGTGTCAAGGTGCTTTTCTGCAGTGACATGCCATCACATCTGGTTTACACATTTGTTTTCCAACAACAACAACGATCCCAAACCCACCCCTAGGTTCTGTAAGAGCTATTCGCCCAAGGAGAGTGATGGAGTGCTGCATCAGATCACACCTCCACAATCACCCTATCTAAATCCAGTTGAGATGGTTTGGGATGAGTTTGGGAACAGAGAGTGAAGGAAAAGCAGCCAGCACTAAAAACTCTGGGAACATCTCAAGAATGTTGGCAAACCATTCAAGGTGATGACCTCATGAGGCTGATGAAAAATACCAAGCTGTAATCAAAGATAAATTGAGCTATTTTAGACCTATTCTGGGTTCTTTAACACAGTATTGTTTACTGCATAATTCCAAGTTATTCCATAGTTTGGATTTGAAATAAATGTGCTCCTGAGTTATTATTGACTCTTTTCCTTTCTTCTTTCTGGACCTGTCTGATTGATCATGATGTCCTACTTCTCTTCAATTCGAGACCACTCAACCCCATAGTATGGATCCACATAAACAGTCTGATAGAACATCCTTGAGTTTTCTGTTGAAGGTTAAACCCAAGAAGCATGAAGATGGGTTGGAATTAATATAAACAGTTTTACACTCGAGTCTCCAACTATAGGATGAGATTCCTTTTTAAATCCGGTTTTTCTGAAGGTTGCTTTCTCCTACCATCTCAGGGAGTTTTTTTTCCATAGCACTATATTCGAGACTTTGATTTTACATTCTTTTCTAATTTGCGTTGTTCCAGATCA
>JBCEWE010000543.1:42500-162500 GCA_039877035.1 Silurus lanzhouensis
CAAAACACACACTATACAAAACACATTATCTACAAAACACACACTATACAAAACACACTCTCTACAAAACACACTCTCTACAAAACACACACTATACAAAACACACTCTCTACAAAACACTCTCTACAAAGCACACTCTCTACAAAACACACACTATACAAAACACACTCTCTACAAAACACTCTCTACAAAACACACTCTCTACAAAACACACACTATACAAAACACACTCTCTACAAAACACACACTATACAAAACACACTCTCTACAAAACACTCTCTACAAAGCACACGCACTACAAAACACACACTATACAAAACACACTCTCTACAAAACACACACTATACAAAACACACTCTCTACAAAACACACACTATACAAAGCACACTCTCTACAAAGCACACGCACTACAAAACACACACTATACAAAACACACTCTCTACAAAACACACACTATACAAAACACACTCTCTACAAAACACACACTATACAAAACACACTCTCTACAAAACACACACTATACAAAACACATTATCTACAAAACACACACGATACAAAACACACTCTCTACAAAACACACACTATACAAAACACACTCTCTACAAAACACACACTATACAAAACACACTCTCTACAAAACACACACTATACAAAACACACTCTCTACAAAACACACACTATACAAAACACACTCTCTACAAAACACACACTATACAAAACACACTCTCTACAAAACACACACTATACAAAACACACTCTCTACAAAACACACACTATACAAAACACACTCTCTACAAAACACACACTATACAAAACACACTCTCTACAAAACACACACTATACAAAACACACTCTCTACAAAACACACACTATACAAAACACACTCTCTACAAAACACACACTATACAAAACACACTCTCTACAAAACACACACTATACAAAACACACTCTCTACAAAACACACACTATACAAAACACACTCTCTACAAAACACACACTATACAAAACACATTCTCTACAAAACACACACTATACAAAACACACTCTCTACAAAACACACTCTCTACAAAACACACTCTCTACAAAACACACACTATACAAAACACACTCTCTACAAAACACACACTATACAAAACACACTCTACAAAACACACACTATACAAAACACACTCTCTACAAAACACACACTATACAAAACACACTCTCTACAAAACACACATTATACAAAACACACTCTCTACAAAACACACACTATACAAAACACACTCTCTACAAAACACACACTATACAAAACACACTCTCTACAAAACACACACTATACAAAACACACTCTCTACAAAACACACACTATACACAACACACTCTCTACAAAACACACACTATACAAAACACACTCTCTACAAAACACACATTATACAAAACACACTCTCTACAAAACACACACTATACAAAACACACTCTCTACAAAACACACACTATACAAAACACACTCTCTACAAAACACACACTATACAAAACACACTCTCTACAAAACACTCTCTACAAAACACACTCTCTACAAAACACACACTATACAAAACACTTTCTACAAAGCACACACACTAAAAAACACACTTTTTACAAAACACACTATAAAAAACAAACACACTCAAAATCCACACTCTCTACAAAGCACACGCACTATACAAAACACACTGTCTTTAAAACACACACTATACAAAACAAACACACTAAAAAAACACACTCTCTACAAAACACACTCACTATACAAAACACACTCTTTACTAAGCACACACACTGTACAAAACACACTCTTTACAAAACACAATCACTATACAAAACACACTCTTTACAAAACACAATCACTATACAAAACACACTCTTTACAAAACACAATCACTATACAAAACACACTCTTTACAAAACACAATCACTATACAAAACACACTCTTTACAAAACACAATCACTATACAAAACACACTCTATACAACACACACTCACTATACAAAACACACTCTTTACAAAACACAATCACTATACAAAACACACTCTATACAACACACACTATACAAAGCACACACTATACAAAACACACTCACTACAAAACACACACTATACAAAACACAAAAAACCACACTCTCTACAAAACACACTCACTATACAAAAAACACGCTTCAAAACACACACTATACAAAACACACTCTATACAACACACACTATACAAAACACACTCTCTACAAAACACACACTATACAAAACACAAAAAACCACACTCTCTACAAAACACACTCACTATACAAAAAACACGCTTCAAAACACACACTATACAAAACACACTCTCTACAAAGCACACACACTAAAAAACACACTCTCTACAAAACACACTATATAAAACAAACACACTCAAAATCCACACTCTCTACAAAGCACACGCACTATACAAAACACACTGTCTATAAAACACACACCATACAAAACAAACACACTAAAAAAACACACTCTCTACAAAACACACTCACTATACAAAACACACTCTCTAGAAAACACACTCACTATACAAAACACACTCTCTACTAAGCACACACACTGTACAAAACACACTCTTTTACAAAACACAATCACTATACAAAACACACTCTATACAACACACACTATACAAAACACGCTCTCTACAAAACACACTCTCTACAAAACACACACTATACAAAACACAAAAAACCACACTCTCTACAAAACACACTCACTATACAAAAAACACGCTTCAAAACACACACTATACAAAACACACTCTATACAACACACACTATACAAAACACACTCTCTACAAAACACACACTATACAAAACACTCTCTACAAAGCACACACACTAAAAAACACACTCTCTACAAAACACACTATATAAAACAAACACACTCAAAATCCACACTCTCTACAAAGCACACGCACTATACAAAACACACTGTCTATAAAACACACACCATACAAAACAAACACACTAAAAAAACACACTCTCTACAAAACACACTCACTATACAAAACACACTCTCTACAAAACACACTCACTATACAAAACACACTCTCTACAAAACACACTCACTATACAAAACACACTCTCTACTAAGCACACACATTGTACAAAACACACTCTTTTACAAAACACAATCACTATACAAAACACACTCTATACAACACACACTATACAAAACACGCTCTCTACAAAACACACTCTCTACAAAACACACACTATACAAAACACAAAAAACCACACTCTCTACAAAACACACTCTATGCAACACACACTATACAAAACACACACTATACAAAAAACACACTATACAAAACACACACTATACAAAAAACACACTATACAAAACACACTCTATACAACACACACTCACTATACAAAACACACTCTTTACAAAACACAATCACTATACAAAACACACTCTATACAACACACACTATACAAAGCACACACTATACAAAACACACTCACTACAAAACACACACTATACAAAACACAAAAAACCACACTCTCTACAAAACACACTCACTATACAAAAAACACGCTTCAAAACACACACTATACAAAACACACTCTATACAACACACACTATACAAAACACACTCTCTACAAAACACACACTATACAAAACACAAAAAACCACACTCTCTACAAAACACACTCACTATACAAAAAACACGCTTCAAAACACACACTATACAAAACACACTCTCTACAAAACACACACTATACAAAACACTCTCTACAAAGCACACACACTAAAAAACACACTCTCTACAAAACACACTATATAAAACAAACACACTCAAAATCCACACTCTCTACAAAGCACACGCACTATACAAAACACACTGTCTATAAAACACACACCATACAAAACAAACACACTAAAAAAACACACTCTCTACAAAACACACTCACTATACAAAACACACTCTCTACTAAGCACACACACTGTACAAAACACACTCTTTTACAAAACACAATCACTATACAAAACACACTCTATACAACACACACTATACAAAACACGCTCTCTACAAAACACACTCTCTACAAAACACACTCACTATACAAAAAACACGCTTCAAAACACACACTATACAAAACACACTCTATACAACACACACTATACAAAACACACTCTCTACAAAACACACACTATACAAAACACTCTCTACAAAGCACACACACTAAAAAACACACTCTCTACAAAACACACTATATAAAACAAACACACTCAAAATCCACACTCTCTACAAAGCACACGCACTATACAAAACACACTGTCTATAAAACACACACCATACAAAACAAACACACTAAAAAAACACACTCTCTACAAAACACACTCACTATACAAAACACACTCTCTACAAAACACACTCACTATACAAAACACACTCTCTACAAAACACACTCACTATACAAAACACACTCTCTACTAAGCACACACATTGTACAAAACACACTCTTTTACAAAACACAATCACTATACAAAACACACTCTATACAACACACACTATACAAAACACGCTCTCTACAAAACACACTCTCTACAAAACACACACTATACAAAACACAAAAAACCACACTCTCTACAAAACACACTTACTGTACAAAAAACACGCTTCAAAACACACTCTATACAACACACACTATACAAAACACACTCTCTACAAAACACACACTATACAAAACGCAAAAAACCACACTCTCTACAAAACACACTCTATGCAACACACACTATACAAAACACACACTATACAAAAAACACACTATACAAAACACAATGTGACTGCTCTATAACAGAACACACACTCAGCTCTACACAGCTCTTTCACTTTTCTAAGTGCAGAATTGTGAACCTGTGTGTGTGTGTGTGTGTGTGTGTGTGTGTGTGTGTGTGTGTGTGTGTGTGTGTGTGTGAGAGAGAGACACACATTAACACTCATTTACAGCGTATGGACCCAAAACATTCATATTTCTATTTAATCTGATTTACTGCACTGAAGATTTCTGCTAAAACTGAAATAAAATAAAATAGTCCTGTGTTCATTCTGCTTGTTGTTTGACTCTGTATTCTAATTGGACTCTTTTGATTCTGGTTTTTCTCAAGGTTTCTTCCTCATACCATCTCAGGGAGTCTTTTCCCTGTCACTGCTTTCTCTGGTTTACTCATTAGGTATAAACTTATAAGGACTCATTTGTTAGAGGATCCACAAACAGTCAAAGATGAACTAGAATAGTGTCATTTTGGATTGTTTTTCGGTGCTTTGAAAATATTTCGATGCATTTTTGTTTCTATCTTTGTGTGATGTTCTGTAAGTCATGGCTTTAAAATGTTATGAGGAATCAAAACCTCTTAAAGATATAAAGGCATCGTCACTTACATGCAGTTTTGGCTGCTTAATTCGAATTTTTTCTTACCCACAATTGAATTTAAATTTTAAATGGAAATATTCATGCTTCATATGTGTTTTCTGTTCAATGTGTTAATATTCTGTATTCTCGGTATTCTCAGCAGGTACTGCTGTAATGTTTACTGGGTGAATAGTTCAGCATCTTTGTTTTACTCCTGCAGTGAGAGTCTACTCCATGGAGATGAGTTGCTGGACAAGTGTGTTTTATCCACACAGGCAAATCTTCACCTATAATAATGTAAATACAGGTAGTGTTCTCATTGGAGTTCGGATTTTTTCATTTTTTTGTCCTCCGAAACACAATTTCTTGTGACCTTATGAAAGTTTTCCTTTGACCTGACAAATCTATAAATGTCCAGATGAAGAACAGCTTTTCACACTTCTCAGCATCCGGACACTTCGTTTCTCCAAACGTTCCATTGAAACACTTCTCACCATCTTCACTAGTTGGAGATTTCTTGTTCATCCCAGAGCAGTTCAATAGGATTAAGGTGCGGTGAATGGGCAAGCCGTTCCATTATGGACGACTGTTTACTCTGGGATGTTCAGACAAACGCTTCGGCTTATCGTTGGTTCTGATAAGCTGCAGTCCAGACAAAATTCCATGGTGTTGAAGTGTGGAATGGGAGTCATGTTGGTTCAGGATTTCTTTCACTTCCCTGCTCCAAAACAACCCCAAACCATTAAGCTTCCATCTCCATGTGTGAGTGTGGGAGTGAGTGAGTCTCATCACATCTTCTTTCCTGTTCTTGTCGTACACAAGTCCTTCTGGTAGAGACAGAAATTTCCCACTCACACTTGTGTGTCAATTCTTGTGTGTTTTTGTCTTGTACCCAAACAACAGGAACATGAATGTGTCTGAAACACACTTTTCATAGACTCTATAAAACAAGTATTACAAGACCTCTTTGAAGGATCTGCAGTAGGTCCGATGCTTACTGTATATAACGGCGATTCTTCACTCCGAGACCAGAGCTTTATATATTATCCACAAAATCAATGAAACCGTGGTGATGCCCCATCATTCTCTGTAGATCAGAGGGAAACGTCTCCTGGGTTCGATTTCACACTGATGTAGAGTTTGTAATCGTATTGTATTAATGGCCAAACCTGTTTATCTCAAACTATTACGTTATTATATTTACACAATTGTCACAATTACATGGGTCTGGACACAACACACACATGGGTTAGGAGTTAACATCCCAATTACACTTCACAAACACACACACACACAGCAATGTAACCAATACACACTCCTTGTGTACTGCTGCATCCTAAAAATCCATCCTCTGTGTTTCTCTATCGATTCTGTCAAACCTCAAATGGAGGAGAAGTCAGAGTATGTCCATTCTTCTATTCTCTTTCTCACTCATTTGATCTTTTTCTCTCACACACACACACACACACACACACACACACACACACACACACACACACACACACACACACACACACACACACACCCCAAATCTCTCTTTTATTAGCTTCCTCTCATTTTTCACTCCACTCAGAATCAATATTGATTATTATCTTTGAGGGACAGGGATGAGGAGAAGCTGGGCATAACATCACGAGATTTTACTCCACATCATCATTCCTGAGTCGAAGTTACGATGCTAGAACAAGGGAATAAAAATAAAAGAAATATGGGAAAGGGGAAGAAGGGAAATGGACAGCGATGGAGAGAAAGATAGTATTGATTAGTCTTTATGAAGTGGGAAAAGGTGTGTGTGTGTGTGTGTGTGTGTGTGTGTGTGTGTGTGTGTGTGTGTGTGTGTGTGTGTGTGTCAATCGAGTGATTACTGTAGAATTCCATGATGTTCAGATGGGAGAAAGGTTTTGGTGACATCTCCGTGTGACAGACAGACGACTGCGCTGCATCACACTGGACCTGACGGCTACATGATTACTATTGACGGTGCGATGATGGAAGTGAATAAAAGTGATTATGATGAGTTAAGACCATCTCTTACCTAGACACCTAGTGTGTGTGTGTGTGTGTGTGTGTGTGTGTGTGTGTGTGTGTGTGTGTGTGTGTGTGTGTGTGTGTGTGTGCTTTAGCTTCAACTTCAGCCTAAGCAACTTTTAGCAGGAATAGAGTATTAAGGATGAGTAGAGAAGTGATAAAGTATGAAGGGATGAATAGAACAGTGATAGAGGATAAAGGGATGAGTAGGGCAGTGATAGAGGATGGAGGATGAGTAGAGCAGTGATAGAGGATGGAGGATGAGTAGAGCAGTGATAGAGGATGGATAATGAGTAGAGCAGTGATAGAGGATGGATAATGAGTAGAGCAGTGATAGAGGATGGAGGATGAGTAGAGCAGTGATAGAGGATGGATAATGAGTAGAGCAGTGATAGAGGATGGATAATGAGTAGAGCAGTGATAGAGGATGGAGGATGAGTAGAGCAGTGATAGAGGATGGATAATGAGTAGAGCAGTGATAGAGGATGGAGGATGAGTAGAGCAGTGATAGAGGATGGAGGATGAGTAGAGCAGTGATAGAGGATGGAGGATGAGTAGAGCAGTGATAGAGGATGAAGGATGAGTAGAGCAGTGATAGAGGATGGTGGATGAGTAAAGCAGTGATAGAGGATGGAGGATGAGTAGAGCAGTGATAGAGGATGGAGGATGAGTAGAGCAGTGATAGAGGATGGATAATGAGTAGAGCAGTGATAGAGGATGGAGGATGAGTAGAGCAGTGATAGAGGATGAAGGATGAGTAGAGCAGTGATAGAGGATGGTGGATGAGTAGAGCAGTGATAGAGGATGGAGGATGAGTAGAGCAGTGATAGTTATTTGAATGAAGGATAAATAGAGCAGTGATAGAGGATGGATAATGAGTAGAGCAGTGATAGAGGATGGAGGATGAGTAGAGCAGTGATAGAGGATGAAGGATGAGTAGAGCAGTGATAGAGGATGGAGGATGAGTAGTGAAGTGAAAGAGGATGGAGGATGAGTAGAGCAGTGATAGAGGATGAAGAATGAGGATGGAGGATGATGGAGTAGAGCAGTGATAGAGGATAAAGGATGAGTAGAGCAGTGATAGAGGATTAAGGATGAGTAGAGCAGTGATAGAGGATGGTGGATGAGTAGAGCAGTGATAGAGGATAAAGGATGAGTAGAGCAGTGATAGAGGATTAAGGATGAGTAGAGCAGTGATAGAGGATGGAGGATGAGTAGAGCAGTGATAGAGGATTAAGGATGAGTAGAGCAGTGATAGAGGATGGAGGATGAGTAGAGCAGTGATAGAGGATGGAGGATGAGTAGTGAAGTGAAAGAGGATGGAGGATGAGGATGGAGGATGAGTAGTGAAGTGAAAGAGGATGGAGGATGAGTAGAGCAGTGATAGAGGATGAAGAATGAGGATGGAGGATGATGGAGTAGAGCAGTGATAGAGGATAAAGGATGAGTAGAGCAGTGATAGAGGATGGAGGATGGAGGATGAGGATGGAGGATGATGGAGTAGAGCAGTGATAGAGGATGGTGGATGAGTAGAGCAGTGATAGAGGATTAAGGATGAGTAGAGCAGTGATAGAGGATGGAGGATGAGTAGAGCAGTGATAGAGGATGGAGGATGAGTAGAGCAGTGATAGAGGATGGTGGATGAGTAGAGCAGTGATAGAGGATGGAGGATGAGTAGAGCAGTGATAGTGGATGAAGGGATGAGTAGAGCAGTGATAGAGGATGGAGGATGAGTAGAGCAGTGATAGAGGATGGTGGATGAGTAGAGCAGTGATAGAGGATGAAGGGATGAGTAGAGCAGTGATAGAGGATGGAGGATGAGTAGAGCAGTGATAGAGGATGGAGGATGAGTAGAGCAGTGATAGAGGATGGTGGATGAGTAGAGCAGTGATAGAGGATGGAGGATGAGTAGAGCAGTGATAGAGGATGGTGGATGAGTAGAGCAGTGATAGAGGATGGTGGATGAGTAGAGCAAAGATAGAGGATGGAGGATAAGTAGAGCAGTGATAGAGGATGGAGGATGAGTAGAGCAGTGATAGAGGATGGTGGATGAGTAAAGCAGTGATAGAGGATGGTGGATGAGTAGAGCAGTGATAGAGGATGGAGGATGAGTAGAGCAGTGATAGAGGATGGTGGATGAGTAGAGCAGTGATAGAGGATGGTGGATGAGTAAAGCAGTGATAGAGGATGGTGGATGAGTAGAGCAGTGATAGAGGATGGAGGATGAGTAGAGCAGTGATAGAGGATGGTGGATGAGTAGAGCAGTGATAGAGGATGGAGGATGAGTAGAGCAGTGATAGAGGATGGTGGATGAGTAGAGCAGTGATAGAGGATGGTGGATGAGTAGAGCAGTGATAGAGGATGGAGGATGAGTAGAGCAGTGATAGAGGATGGAGGATGAGTAGAGCAGTGATAGAGGATGGTGGATGAGTAAAGCAGTGATAGAGGATGGTGGATGAGTAGAGCAGTGATAGAGGATGGTGGATGAGTAGAGCAGTGATAGAGGATGGTGGATGAGTAGAGCAGTGATAGAGGATGGTGGATGAGTAAAGCAGTGATAGAGGATGGAGGATGAGTAGAGCAGTGATAGAGGATGGTGGATGAGTAGAGCAGTGATAGAGGATGGTGGATGAGTAAAGCAGTGATAGAGGATGGAGGATGAGTAGAGCAGTGATAGAGGATGGTGGATGAGTAGAGCAGTGATAGAGGATGGTGGATGAGTAGAGCAGTGATAGAGGATGGTGGATGAGTAGAGCAGTGATAGAGGATGGTGGATGAGTAAAGCAGTGATAGAGGATGGTGGATGAGTAGAGCAGTGATAGAGGATGGAGGATGAGTAGAGCAGTGATAGAGGATGGTGGATGAGTAGAGCAGTGATAGAGGATGGTGGATGAGTAGAGCAGTGATAGAGGATGGTGGATGAGTAAAGCAGTGATAGAGGATGGTGGATGAGTAGAGCAGTGATAGAGGATGGAGGATGAGTAGAGCAGTGATAGAGGATGGTGGATGAGTAGAGCAGTGATAGAGGATGGAGGATGAGTGGAACGTGAGCAGATCATTTCTTTCTCCATTTCTAGACCTTTGAAAACATTTAAATAGCTCTGATGGATTCCTTCTTTTTTCAGCTTAAACACGACCTGCTTTTCTCCCATGAACATCTCTCTCTCTCTCTCTCTCTCTCTCTCTCTCTCTCTCTCTCTCTCTCTCTCTCTCTCTCTCTGAAGACCATACCTCCAAAAAAAAAAAAAAAAAGCCTTTATATTCCAGGAGTTGTCACTGTATATGATTTCTGTTGATCATTCCAAAAGGTATAAAAATATAAACAAATTCTTGGTATCCAGTTGTTCCTGATTTCCTCGCTTTCCTCGCTTTACGGGTAAACGTAGATTCAATCCCAAATAAAGCTTCCGACACACATTAGCTTACAACTTAGCAAAGAGGAGGATAGGGGTCAGGGATTATGTGAAGTTTTGAAGCTAAAGTTATCTGCTTAAAGAGCATTAGTGCAAAGATAGAGACAGTCAGACAGAGAGAGACGGAGAGAAACCAGAGGTCACATGATTGTAGAAGAACTCGTAAAAGTTCCATTAACCCGCCTGAAGTAAAGAGCCTGTTCAGTTTAGCAGTAGACGATCACCACAAACAGAACATCACCATAAAACCTTCTGTTACTCTTTGTTACTTTATCTTCTCCTTTCTTCTATCAACAGATGGACCGAGACTTAAAGCACATACAAAAGTAGACCTGCGTGCGGCAGGCATAGCCACAAATCAGAGTGTGTGTGTGTGTGTGTGTGTGTGTGTGTGTGTGTGTGTGTGTGTGTGTGGGAGACAGAGATACTGCTTACCTTTTGACTTGCCTAGGTCAGAAACCAGGGGAAAGTACAAACATAGAAGAACCTTTAAAGTCTCCTATTAATGCTGGAAAGCCAGATACACCGTCTCGACACTTAACGCTCTACAACAGAAGGTTTGCGGTTCGTTGGCGCTTTTATTTATTGATTATTTATATCCAATGTAGAGGAATTATCCTGTGTAATAATAAACATCTTTAAACGTACCTAATGGTTCTAATTGTCGAGGGAATTCAAAACTTAGTGGTTGGAAGGTGGACCAGGTTGCCACAGCCGGGCCCTTAAGCAAGGCCCCTGAACCCTTGCCTGCTCAGGTGTATAAATGAGATCAGTTGGAAGTGCTCTGGATTAGAGGGTCTACCAAATGCTGTATGGTGTTTGTTTGTTAGTTTGCACTTGTATTGAATCCAAATAAAATTCCTATTAGATCAGGGTTTCCTTGTGTTTTTGTAAGGCATGAACGCCAGTTGTTGAATCGTCCACCCACCTTAAAGTACCACTGTCCACCTTGGTCTACTTGGAAAGTATTAAAATCACCCATAAAATGATTTCAATGAGTCAATAAAACTATTTGGGTTTATTTTTTATTATCATATAATAAAAAATATATTCTAGATCAGTTCAAGTATATTTAAGCTACTAATATCTAAATTTATAACCAATATGGAGTACACTCTTTTACCCAACACTGGGTCTCAGTGGAATTCACTACGCTTCGGTGCTGCGGTTTCATGGAGAAAGTTAGCGCAGGACTTTGGACAGAGGGGACAGACTTCGAGAAATTCTATTACGTGTGACATCCACCCCTGAGATATCCAAAAGATGGTTGCCAGGTTTTTTTTTTTTACTGGCACTGGGACCATTTTTACAAACAGCTTGTGAAAGAGCAGATCGACTGTTGATTCAAATCTCCACCAATTCCAGCTTGAACCTGAACCTGAAATTTTGAAATGAGGGAGTGGTGAAATGAGGGAGTGGAGAAGCACTTTTTGGTGCCATGGTGCATATGCGGTGTCGCTATGCATCTCATTTTTGCGCCTCTTAAACAAAACATCTCTTTTGTAGGTAGCAGCAAATTTGACGATGAAAACAGGAGCACACGTCCTGCAAAAGCGAATACTCCACTCATGGATGTAACGGGTACGAGGCAGCGTTGATGTAGCACCGAATGCCTGCTTCGGCTAGCCAGTTCATATTGAATGGGATGATGCATCATTGCTGAAGGCGGGCTGAAAACTGGGGGAGGGATTTGATTTGGTGCTGAAGCAGAAATAAGATGAGCAATACAAAGAACTTGGGATGTTCTAGCAGCATTAGGTTTTCCTTCAAGCATAGCATAGATCCTGTCTTTAAATCTGGGGAGTAATCGGCATGACTCACCCAGAAAAGCAAACATCTGCTTAACACATCTTTGATTACGCAAAGATTCTTCTCATAAATACTGAGGTCATGTTTGGACATGCGTTTTCAGCTTCCCAGGGTTTTTGTATCTTTTGGTGGATTTTTATCTCTGAGTAGATCAGATTGATTGCTCAATCAGCTATGAGTAGGCATCAGGCAGAAGGGTGGTCTTTTTTGGAACACCTGTACACCTGATCATTCATCCAGGTATTAAATCAATTATTAGGTTATTATTAAGTGGTCAAGAGCTTCAGTTATTGTTCACATTAAACACCAGAACGAGGGGAAAGTGGGATCTCTGTGACTTTAGCCATGGCATGGTTGTGGTTGGTAGATGGACTGGTGTGTGTTTTTAAACATCAAATCAAACAAGCATCCTGAATAAGTCTGGGAAAGAAAATATATTAATATGATTTTAACAGTGGACTGTTTTTTTTTTTACATCCTCCATGTTTAAAAAAATCATCTACTATTCAGTTTCCTTTGTTATGGATACACCAATGGGATTTATTCAGATTGTGGGGCATTGCACAGACACCCTCACCTACAGCAGATTTAATTATGACACTTATACACTAAGTAGGTGAGTGTTAGGGGCCTTGTTCAAGTGCCCAGCAGTGGACTTCCTGTTTGTCTTATACCCTTTAACGTCTTAACCCCTGAGCTTCAATACTCAAGTTATAGGAATCAACAGGCATTTGCAGTGTTCACTAATAAACAAAATGATTTCGAAAACGTTTAAGTTTTTGATTGAACTTTTATTCTTATATTAACACATTGCTTGTTTCTTGTATAAGCGATATGTCAATGTCTGTCACTTGTCATTTTATTACTGATCCATTTATAGAATTTATCTTTAGACAGATAATCTGTTGCTTGAGTAGTGACTTGTACTGTGTGTGTTCTTGCTGCCATTACAAAAACTGAAAGATCTGGTGAATTGACCAATAGTTCGATATCTCTGCACTGATCAACATGGAGCACACTGTATATTATAATGTATATATTGTAATAGAACCCAAAACCCTGTTGTTGGACCTTGTTGTTGTCTCCAGCGCACAGTAAATACTGCTAAAAGAAGTTGTAGAAGAATGTTTGGATTGGTTGAGCATTCATTTCCCATTCTTCATCGTTAGGCATTCACGTGTCGTGGCCTCGCCATCAATTAAAACAACCAAAACGGGATTTTAAAGCGGACAGGCGGAAATGCCCTAAAGGACATGTCCAAGGAACCGCCTGGTTCTCCTCCATCACTTTCACTCCAGATAAGAAAGTGTGTAGTTTAATGCACAGCTCAGGTTATCGAAAATATTCCCCCGGGATGTGTCCACTTACACGCGCTGAACAAAGCCATCAGTCTCGCGCTCCCGTCTCTGGCACGCGCACTGGGACGCGTCTGCGCGTCGGGACCCAAATCTGATTTACTGGGAAGAGTGTGCAAAATAATAAAAAATAAACGAAGCTTGAACTCAAAGTATCCTGCAGATCTATCTATCTATCTATCTATCTATCTATCTATCTATCTATCTATCTATCTATCTATCTATCTATCTATCTATCTATCTATCTATCTATCTATCTAAATATAATATATAAACCACTGCTTCATGTTCAATCATATTAATAATCACTTATTTAGAAAAAAAAACAACTTTTTATTTTAAAATATTGACTGTTTTCATATTGTAATAATTATTAGTTTGGATTCATACAATACAATCAAACATCTGTTTCAAAAGAGTTTTTATTACGAATGTTATACACGACAACCAAAACATTTCCAAAAAAAAAGCTGAATTCTGCATGCCCATATCTCCAGGTCAGGATCTATCTGATAATAATACAATTATTATTAATAATAATATCGGGTATTTTTGGTCATGTATGTTAAGTTAGATGTTCTGTTCATTTCTGCGACTCCTCGAAACATTCAGCATCTGACTTCTCGATTTACTTTGTCATTAAATAAAGATGAAAATATTTCTTCTATATGGATACACCTCTCATTAATTGCTATTATCGTGTACACGATTCCACACTTCCCAAACAAAACAAAACAAAAACAACAAAGAAAGGAAAAAAAAAAGAAAACGAAAAGAATAAAAAATGTGGGTGGATTGAATCATGTAATAAAAGAAAAGTATAAATTATAGCATGGTGTCCTTCAGTCTTTCCAGTTTTGAAGCACCGGAAATGACTTTATTTTTCCATTTAAGTGCAACTGCTTGGTGCTTTCTCTAACACATTCTACTGTAATCAACATGTCCTCCATGTCTACTGTAATAATGTCCTCCATGTCCTCCATGACGCAAAGACCAGCTTCATGTTTTGCATAGCAGGTTGTTGGAGGCATTTTGGACATTGTTATAAAACGTGGTCAAAACAGAGAAGAGAAAAAAAATGTCCAGGACCATTCTCACGTGTCAGGTTATCTGGGGACCTGCTCCGGGGACTTGTTGAGGAAAGCCGGGGAGAACATAAGGAACGCGTCGTCTCTGGTCGAAGGCGCGCACGCGACTTCTGCGTTCGTCGGCGACCTCTGCGCGCTCCCGCTGGATTGACACGCGAGGCACGTGCACGCGTTCCCAAGGACGTGACCCGCGCTTGCGTACAGAGACGGGTGTCGGAACGCGCAGAGCAGCTCGGGACGCGGATAAGTATGAGAGAGGAGTCTGAAAGTGTCCAGTGAACGCAGAGGGCTCGCAAACGCAGGCGCTCCAGACGCGCTGACCGGACCCCCGGCCACGCCAGTCAGGGGGGAGTAGTAGGCCACGGGGAGATGGGAGGAAAACGAGTAGGGCAGGTTGCCCGCGTGGCCCACCATGTAGCTGTAGAAAGCGGGGTCGGCTGGGTGAGGCCACGTCATCGCCAGCCGCTGCCTCTTGTCCTTCATGCGCCGGTTCTGGAACCAGACCTGAAATCAGAAGTCTATTAATTCTTGATACCTCTTTTTTTTTTAAATCCAAATGTGGAGGATTCTTTTGGAAAATGTAAACACCATAGTTAAAGCGAATGAATATTCACGTGACACCCCATTCATAATAATCCGAATATTCTTCAATGCGCATCAATACCTTGATGGTGGTTTCTGGTAAATTCAAAGCGGCCGCCAGTTCACATCTGCGGGGTCGAGACACGTAATTTTCCCTGTAAAACTCCTTCTCAAGCCGAGCGATCTGCTCCCTGGTGAAAGCCGTGCGGTAGCGTCGCATCTGATCTGAGCCGTACGCGATGCCCCCTGGGCACGTGCTCACTTTCCCACCGTCCACTGTGCTTTCTGTACTGGGACTCGGAGACCCCCGACCTGGACAAATCAGGGATGTGCAATCAGTTATCGACGGACTTTTGTTATAGATATATATAAGATTATATTAATAACACACACACACACACACACACACACACACACACACACACACACACACACACAAATGCATTATTATTATGACAGTTATTTTGATATTATTATCCCGAATTATTTGATATAATCCGCATTATTTTTGATTCTTTTTTACTGTGGTGACTGTGGGAGGAAAATATGTCACGCATCATGAATATGTGACCAGATACTCACTGGCCACTTTATTAGGAACACCTGTACATCTGCTCATTCGTGCAATTATTCAGCCAATCATGTGGATCTGGATGGTGGTCCATAATTTGAGTTGACCACATGATCCTTTCAGCCTGGAACTGAAGCTATTGTGTATAAAAAAATGTGTATAAAAAATTGGTCATGAGATGACATGGCCATGATTTGATCATAGACTTGTCATGTGTGAACAGTTCAAACTGGTGAGATCATCATCAGTGTGCGTCCCATCACAGAAGCACGAGCATCTTGTGACAGTATCTCGAAGACTTGCTGCTGTTTTTTAAAGAATGAATTCATGCACATGATTAGTATGTTCCTGTAAGTTCTCCTAATGTGGCACGTGAGGGTGTGTATCTGTGTGCATGTAGGTAGTTTGCTAATTGAAGGGAATCCCCTTCTTACATGTTCTCGAGAAAGAAACAGTTCTTTACCTTGAGCATTGTGGTGGTAATCCGTACGGTCAGGGGTGCAGCTCACATCCGTCACATCCGTCCCGTCATAAAAATCCGACTCGTCGGAGCTGCTTGCTTCTTTCCTGGGGAGATCTGAGAGATCTTGGTTCTGCGCACGCGTCTTACTTGCGAGTCTCATTCCCTTCATAGTGCCGCTTTGCGCTTCCTCCATCGATCGGTCTCGTGAACACGGGAAACAGTCCTGGATATTACCGTTTCTTGGAGCTGCCTTCTCCTCTTGGTCTTCAGGAACGTCGGAGAAATTCGAGGCCAGTGCGCCACTTTCGGTCCTCATCGGCCCGTCCTTTCTGCTCTCCATAACTCTCAGTGCACGGAATCACTTGGTCGTGTTGAGCACTTAGAAAGAGAAGCAGTGAGACCGAGCAGTGAGAAGAGCTGTCTAGAGCGCAGCGCGAGCACTGGGCCGGATCACGCGAGCCCTCCCCTCTCCTGTGCAAAATGTCATTCTTAATAGGACAAAAACGTCATAACGGAAAGCTCGATGACGTCACGCGTGGATTTGACACGAATAAACCGAGCAGCAGAACGAAATAAAATAAAGACAGGGATCAGAAGGTAAACACTATACCGGGTAAAGACCAGCGCGTTCTATACTCATCCCATCCCAATTTCCTTGCAGATGTGTTTCTTTTGAAAAATCCCGTGTTTAGGAATATATATAAAAAAAATAATAATGTTATTATATCAAACATTTGAAATGAATTTCCAGAGTAATTTGCTTTATAACAAATAATGTGGATCTCTAAACAAGTATTATTGCATTATTCAGAAGGAACAGTAAACAGAGAAAACATTACAAATCATCTTTCAAAAACAGTTTTTCTCACTTCTTCTTCACCATGGATTTATCTTTATACTTAAAATCGTCAATCAAAGTTTTAATAGAATCCATTCTTACAGTTTAACAACGTCAGCATTTCTGTCTCCACAAATGTAACAGTGCAAATGAACCTAATTCTGATTCTTAATACCTCAATTAATAATTGCATAATTAATGTGCAAAATTGTGCTGGTTATTAGATTCAAAATACAAGTGTTTTATTGTCATAGGTACAGGAAGCAGTCTGTTACACGCTACATTGAAATTCAGCAACCTCAGCAGTCTGACATCAATTGGACATATGGGGGGGAAAAAAATATTCAAAATGTACAAAGTTATGATTATAGTGCAAATGCCAGAAACCGAAAACAAAAACAAAAAAACAAAAGACATACAAAAATGTACACATATCATTTTTTCATGCACACAATGCAGAATGTTGAAGTCAGAACATTCACGTTTATTTTGCAAAATGTCAGACCAAGTCACATATTTGCAGAATAATAATAATGCGTCTGTTCTCTTTTTTGAGCTTTGTGTTCTGGAGAACTTCAGGAGATGGAGTATTTGGGGAAGGTTATTGCAAAAGGCAAGGCTGAGAGCACTTCATGCTTTCAGGGAGGAACTTTCTTTCCGTTCTTCTCTGATTTGGCTTTGATCTGCTCTTAAGCCTGGTGTCTCCTGCTAAAGCACTGACGATGCATCACTACAACTACCTTGACCCTGGGGTTTTTTTTTCTCAGTGATACTGGAGTCATGTAGTTCAGAGTTCTGCTTTCCAGAGCTAAAGCCATAATCAAGACATAATTAATAATAATTCAATAATGGCATCATCGATTTAACCATTTTTTTTTTACCAACAAAGAGTCCAAAACTCATAGTGTGACCATGGTGACAATAAACTCCACTTTTAGACAAAGCTGTCCTTGCGCGCCCTCAGCTGTTCAAACTGAGAATGACAACGTACAAATGTTATGTCAAATGTAAGTTTATTCAACTCTGCATTCTCTCTCTCTCTCTCTCTCTCTCTCTCTCTCTCTCTCTCTCTCTCTCTCTCTCTCTCTCTCACACACACACACACACACACACACACACACACACACACACACACGCGTACTTGAATTAAGATAACGACGGTATCATAATAATCGTGGTTATACTTAATAGAAAGCTTGGAAACGCCCACTTGCGTAAATTCTAGTAATAAATCACCGTATCGACCCCTCTTTTAACTTTGTAATCGCCCTGATGTTTTTTTTTTGTTTGTTTTTTTTTGGGGGTGTAAATTCACTTTACTCTTCCACGCCTTTATAAATACAGACACAATGTGAAAATTGTGATCTAGATTATAAAAACGTACACATACAATTCATACACATACAATTACACACGCGTCTTGTGCGCATCTGGCAACCTGATCAACACGTATTAATTATTCACATATAATACTAATCATTAAATCGATATCAAACACACATCTATTGTTCACAAATTAATGAAATGTTCATAGGATTATGAAGTCATTTGTATAATTTTTTTTTTCCATACTCGAGGAATTCATTTCAAGTAGGAAATAATGACTCAATGATATTTGAAGAAGAAATCATATAATAAAAATATTCGGCAATTTGTTGTTACAATGTTGGTGATTATGTGCATGAAAAAGTATGTGTAAAAATATTTGAATGTGCATTTATAATTACATTTATTTACATTTTCCAAAAAAGCTACAGCTAAAATAACTGTTAGATTACAGAATCGAATAATCGTTCAGAATAAATGTTGCTGCTGTTTTACAATGACGCGATTTAAATCACAGAAAATAATTGTTTTATTCGAATTAATCGTTTCTTTAATTCTTTAATTAATCATTTTTTTTCATCTGCCAATTAGAAGCTCGCAAAACTGCCATCAATTTTATTTCTTGTATTAGTGCACCGATGACGCGATTGTTTATTGTATATTCGATATTTAATTTAAACTCTAATATTTGCATCTAAAACAATACTTTTGCAAATGTCATTAACGTTATTAGTCTTCATCACAGAGCATCAGGGAACACAATGCAAGACGGTATCATAAATCAAACTATATTTATTTGCTTGTTTTTTTTTTATTTGTTTATTCACACGAATAAACAATTACTGTGCTCAACGTTTTTTTCAAACGTATATTGTATAACCTGGTTTTACACCACATAATTACAGGCTCTGCTGTAATCTGCTCTGGTTTATAGCTGTAATTGCAACAGGATGGTGGAGCAAATCCAGTCACGTTCACAGAACTGTTAAATTTCGTGCCATCTCTGTTCAACTAAAAATAATCTAGAGAGCTTAAAAGGTGCTGTAGTAGAGGGATATATTGTGGCAATATTACATTTGAGCTCCATTTATAATAATAATCCATTTTAAGTTCTGATTTTATTTATTTCCATTAATAAGTCTATGTTGGAATCTACAAGGGGGTGCTTCATCCACGGTGTGATTTCACCTCAGGCCCAGTGTTTCCAAGATCCACCACAACCGTAAATAGAATTAAAAGGTTGTGTGTCTATGTGTGTGTGTGTGTGTGTGTGTGTGTGTGTGTGTGTGTGTGTGTGTGTGTGTGTGATTTCCCATCATGCCATGTTTACTTAAATAAAAAGTCCAATTTCCAAAAACACTTTAAATACGCATTTTATTGTGAACGCAAGAACTCTAACATTTTCATTCTGACGAAATATTTCCAATCTTTCTGACACTTTTGGCTTTTCATAGTTCCCGGTCCGTAAGCTTTTCATGAGATTTTTTTTTTTTTTTCACCAAACCAGAGATTTTACCATCATTCACAAATACAATTTCAGTAGTTATAAATTCTGATCATCTGGAGAGTCTAAATGATCTCATCTAACACTTATATGGTAAAGCAGGTCTGGTAGTGAAGATGCAGTCCGGTTCTGTAGGGAACAGAGGGATAACGGATAACGGTGTGGGTCATTCCGCTGCACATGCGCAATAACGTCACCTCGAGAAACTCATGTCCGCGGTTATATAAAAAAAACAAAAACTATTTAATACAAATGATCTTTACATTAAAACAAAATGATGAAAGAGCTATATTATAATGTATGTTAAATTAAAATTTAAATAATGTTGAATACTCTGGTCTCAAATCACTCAAATTTGCATCCTTAAAAACACACAAAGTGTTTAGAGTGTTTGAGTATTTAGCGCTTTTTTACATGAAGTTGATCATTATTTCAATTCCAAAGTGGTTTTATAGGAATCAAATAACCACAACCACATCTGGAGTTGTGCTGGAGGCAAGATGCAGCACTCAGACACAATATTCATGCTGATATTTGAACGGGTTGAACGGACAAGGGACAGTGATGTTTGGGTTAGAATACACATCTGGAGTGAGTGATTGAATTGAATTGAACAGCTGGACTTTGGGGAGTGAGACCGGCGGTCTAAAGAACGAGTGTAGGTGATCAACGTAACTAAGATTTTTCTAAACATAATAATAATAATAATAATAATAATAATAATAATAATAATAATAATAATAATAATAATGAATTTCTCAGTAACGTTTTTTAGTTAAGAAACAAAAAAGTCCTTAGTTTCTGTCGAACCCATGGCTATTTCTTTTCTTGAAGTAACATTGTCCATTGATAATCTACCATTTGTGTTAACATCAGGGCACTTATTAAAATTCGAAAAAAAAAAAAAAACCTCTTCTTCTAATACCTACAGTTTGTATGAACATGCATCTGACAAACATCAGATTACATTAGATATTACTGCTACTACATACTACTACTACATCAGGCCTACTACTACTACTACTAGTAATCAGCTGTAGACCAGTGAATCTTCTGAAACTCCATAACACTGAGTTAGTGTTATTCCAAATCTGGATGGAATAGGGTACACAAAAAAAATTTCATTTTTTTCCATCCGCCATTTTGTTCCGAACGCTTTTAGTTTCTCCATAATGTAAACATGATGCACCACATCTCCCATTACAACTTTTCATCAGCAGTATTTTTTTACGTCTGTTTCTTTAAAAGACGTTTTCGAATAATTGCACGGAAACATCTGATTGCACTCCAGTGTTCTGAAAGGCCTTCAAAACACATGGCTCGATTCTGTGAACGTTTAACACCTTTTTGTCCTCGGTACTTTTTCATTTTTAATTTGTAATTAATCAAAAAAAAAAAAAAAAATTGACCTTTAATTTAATGCTATATTGGGTTGCATGTCGCTGTATTCTTCGATTTATTATTATTATTATTATTATTATTATTATTATTATTACATAAACATATGGTGTCAAAAAAACAAAAACAAAAAAACAAACCAATAAGAAAACAAATGAAAATACAAAAAAAAAAAAAGGTTTAAAATAAAGAAAATAAAAATTATAATAATAAAGACCACATAACGGCGTTTAATTCCATTTACAAAGGATGGATTTGGAATATATTTATTATCAAACGTCTGCTACAATGGATCAGGACCAACACAATGATGGAACTGTAATGAATGAATATTTGGTGCCACCCAAATGAGGACGGGTTTCCCTTTGAGTCTGGTTTCTTTCATGGTTTATACTATCTGAGGTTAGTTTTTCCTTCTCACATGAAGATTGATTATTTGAATTTAATTTAATTGATTAATTGATTTTTTTCTGCTCCTACACATGGTGCTGCAAACAGAGAGCAGGTAAACAAAAAATCTAATAAATTCAAAAACATTAGTCAATAAATAATAGTACAATTATACTACTTTTTGTGAACACTGAGAAGGTCTTTCAAAGCCTGAATGGACCAATCGGCTGACATTTAACTTGACCTTGGCCACACACACACACACACACACACACACACACACACACAGAAAGAGAGAGATAGATAAAGAAAGAGAAAGAGAAAGAGAGAGAGAGAGAGAGAGAGAGAGAGAGAGAGAGAGAGAGAGAGAGAGAGAGAGAGAGAGAGAGAGACTTGTCTGTCTTAACATCTCGTAAACTTAACGGAAGCCGCCTGAACTTTAATCGCGTTAGCAAACATCTCACATGTGAACATTTCTTCTTACTGCTGATAGTCTTTGTGATGTTGGTTGTCTCGTCATAATATGAACTCACTATGAGGTATCAGGATTCAGGAAACAGCATGGTAAAGGGGGTCGAGCACGTTTCTCTAACACACGACTACTAAAACTTGACTTGGAGTGTTTTCTTTGTCTTTTTTTTTGGTAAAAAAAAAAAAAAGTCTTCATAACTATTGAGAGATCTAGAAAATGTAAAATATGAGATGAATAAAAATGTAGACCTCAGACAATGAAAAATATGGGAAATTGAATTTGGATCATTATGTCCATAAATTCATGGTGGATTAACAGTTATCTCGTGTTTGCATGTTTTTGTTGTTGTTTGTGTTGGAACACCTCTCCATTTCCTTGAATGCGAACGTTCGCAGCACATTTTCTTTCTTTCAAATGCGTGTTGCTTAAAACGTCCTCCTAGACACGTCACATGGACACATGAGCCAATGGCAACCCGATATTGGGAGGCCCGTGGGGCGCGTCTGAGACTCTTGGCTCCTGCAAAATTGCTTCATCCGCTGGTGTTCATTTTCAGAAGTCAGGGAAGAAGCCACACGTTTTCCCTGATGCCCGACTGGCTATGACAACGTCACTGGTCCTGCGTCCACGATGGACCGACCCGGTCATGTTTTTGTATGACAACACGAGCGCACTGGAGGACGCAAGCAAAAACATGGAGGCATTTGCGGGAGGTAATTTGGCCCCGAACTCGTGCAGAAATCGTTTGGCTCCCAGCGTTGCTTACACGTCATGCGAAGTGACTACAGGAGATGGAGAGGCTGGGAAACAATGCAGCACGACCTCACAGGGATCTGGCGGCGCGTCACTGCCTTATGGGTATTTTGGCAGCGGTGGATATTACTCATGCCAAGTGTCTCATCCACATTGGGCTGGCAGTGTGGTTAAATCGTCTGCCCATTCACCAGCGTCTGCTACCTCTCAATACGGGGATAAATATATGGATATGTCAACTCCTTCGGCTGAAGATTATGTTTCTTCTAGAGCCAGGGAGTTCGCATTCTATCCGAACTATGGATCAAGTCTGTACCAGCCTGTTGCTGGGTACCTGGATGTACCCGTAGTGCAGGCTGTGAGTGGGCATTCGGAGCACAGGACCGAGTCTTCTGTTTTGGGGGACCCGTGGGGGATCAGCGCTAGCGGCTGGAACGCACAAGCATGTGGTGAGAAGGAGCAGCCGCTTACAGGACACGCGTGGAAATCCTCGATACCAGGTGAACCATTTAGGAGAAATCGGTTGAATAAAAAAATAAACAAAATATTATCATAATAGCATTTGTATGACATTAGTAAAAGGGGAAAGGTCGCGGTTTCTTCTTTTTGAAATCAAATGCTGTTTTGTATTTATATTCCAGACTCAGTTCCTCACAGGGAAGCAGACTCGAGTTCGTTCCGGCGCGGCAGAAAGAAACGCGTCCCCTATTCAAAGGTGCAACTCAAAGAGCTCGAGCGCGAATATCTGGCCAACAAGTTCATTACCAAGGACAAGAGAAGGAGGATATCGGTAATGACCAACCTTTCTGAACGGCAGGTGACCATCTGGTTTCAGAACCGGCGCGTAAAAGAGAAGAAAACTGTCAACAAATTCATTAAAAACTAAACTCCAGGCTGTGGCGCGCGCTTTGTCTTTACCGCAACCAAACTCCAGAAAACAATAAAAAGAAAACAATATGTACACCATGTCTAATAAAATGTCCTGTAATGACTGAAGGGTCGTCAGATGAAGACTGGGTCTATGCAAAACTCCAACAAACCAAGGTTTTTTTTGTGCATTTTTGCAATTTGATATACTGTTTCTCTGTTTGTACATGTACACCTTTTGTAATTTTGTCTGTATAACAACAACAACAATAATAATAATAATAATAATAATAATAATAATAATGAATCCTTCTTTATTTATCTACCAAAACACTGACTCATATGCGCCCATGTCTAAGCGAATAAACACTTTCCACACCCACTCCAGTAAACCACCGACACGATCAACAAAATTAACCGTTTTGTTCAAATTATCACTACAATTCAGCCAGAATTGGGAATGTATTTACTGCTTTGTGATTCCTCTGCGCGGTTATTTTTGTTAACTTCACTGTGTATGTTTAAAAAAAAGCAATGCAATTTACATAAATCATTATACACAACTTTATTTTCCATTTTGTTCCGCGTTTTATTTTGGACGAAATCAAAACATCATGCTGGTCTGCGAACTCATATGCAGAGCTGCAGTGACCCCTACTGGACAGTTTGTATTGCTTCAGGCTATTAACTGTGATTCATTTAAATCCTAAAACAACAAGAGGAACAAATAAACAGGACTGAGTTCCTAAACATTTTACATTTTAGTGTGAATTTTAACCATGACAGCAGATTTTTTTTTTTTTACATTTTCTTACTACTTAGAGTAAATAGTCTTTAATACATAGCAATAGTAATAATAATAGTATTCTATTCTATTCTATTCTATTCTATTCTATTCTATTCTATTCTATTCTGTTCTATTCTATTCTATTCTATTCTTAACTTGTGCTATTTTTATTATTATTTAAAGGAATCCCTGAAACTCGTAGCTGGTTACTGCAGAATCACTAACAAATTCGTCATCCATCTGATTTACTGTGATTGCTCCAGTTTTTTTTTTTTTACTGTACAACGGACAATTTTCTTAATATTCTTCCTTTACTTGCTCCTAAAAGATCCTTGTTTTCGTGTTTTTTTTCTCTAGCAATTAATGATTCCAATGACAAATAAATCTATATTTTTAAAGAAAATTTAGATTTTTTTTTTAATTTCCAGATCAGAACATTAAAACACAGCAGACATCATTTGATATTATTTTTAAAAGAATTTTTAAATATTAGTCTGTTCCAGAGGAATTCTTTCTTTCTTTCTTTCTTTCTTTCTTTCTTTCTTTCTTTCTTTCTTTCTTTCTTTCTTTCTTTCTTTCTTTCTTTCTTTCGTTCTTTCCGATGTCACAACAACTACATTATTTTATTTTTTATTAACCGTCCAATGTACAATTGGTATATTGTGTGAGTGATTTGTACAGTTGTGAAATAAAAAGAGCCCTGACCAAATACGAGTAAGAGTCGGAGTAAAAACGCGTTTCTTGCGCCCTCTAACGAGCAAAAATAGAAATCGCTTAAAATGCCTGAATGTACGTGAAGTAAAAAAAATAAAATAAAATTTTATTTGTAATGTTTCTCGCTGAGGTTCATTTAAAAAAATATATTAAACAATTATAATATATGTTATAATGTACACATATTTTCAATAATAATGCTTTTTAACAAAAACCTAATTCATTAAATTCACTGCATTGGTATGAGCTTTTCCACTTAATAGCTACATCTCTTATCTTTTATTCAGTCTATAATAATAAAAAAACCACAGTAGAAATCTAGACTATAACATGTAACTATTGCACTTATATTTCATATTTACTAAAGTCCATAAATATTTAGGCTTTGACAAAGTTATGGTTAGTTTGGAGGTCTGAATGACAGGTGTTTCTCATTGCTTTGAGATTCAGATGCTGAATTTAGGGTAAGATGGTTGGAGAAAAGCAAAATCAAAACATCAAATCAATTCCTTACAGGTAACACATACCGTGGACCTGCAATACCACACTGTAATATAATTGATCCAGATGCATTTAATAGTCCAGTAATAAAAAAATCCAAGGATCTCAGGAGACAGATCCACTTTATTCAGTCTCCTCAGTATTTAAAGATGCTGTTGTACCATAACAAAAATTGAAGAGTTATGGTGCCACGACTGCTCCTTAGAGATGTGGACACCTAAGAACTTGAAGCCAACACTATTAATGGAGATTGGAAGAGTGTATTTTTTCTTTTTTTCTACAGTGTCTACAATAATCTCTTTATGATCATGATCAGGAGAATTATCTTTAGGAATATGTTATTGCTTAGGTCAGGTCTCTTTTACAGAGTTTGGCGCATGTTCTTATGCAGTGTTACTTACATTTATCTCATTTGGAGATTAAAGGTCTAAAGGTCTGGGATTTGGACTCACAGGCTTCGAAAACAGTTTTCCCCCAGAGGGAGAAGCGAAGAACCCACTTCACACACGCACACACACGCACACACACACACACACACACACACACACACACACACACACACACAAACACACACACACACACACACACACACACACACACACACACACACACACACACACACACACACACACACACACACACACACACACACACACACACACACACAGAGTCAGATATACACATGTATGTTCAAAACTGTTACTAACCAAATACATTCTCATGAAACCTACATGAGCAGATGTGCAGCTCTCTAGTAGGAGTTTTGGCCAGCCTATACAAGGTGTGTGACTTTAGCAGCCAGGTTTAACTAACAAATGTTGACTAACAAAAAGTGATAAGATTTTTTAGAAGCGCTGCGATTAAGGCGATTATTTCAAAACTGACCCCTTGTCTGTACAGATATTTCTCTGCTCAGGTAAAGGGGAAAATGTAGGCTTTTTAATGATGCTGTTTTTATATTTGTATTTATATATACCTATATATATATATATATATACATTCAGTGGTTGTTGGTTTGAGAGAGGCAGATGTAGAGGACAGATTAGTATGGAGACTGATAACTGTGGCGACCCCTAATGGGAGCAGCCAAAAAAAAAGAATAGTTGCATGTACAAGGTGCTGCTTTATTTGTGGTTACAAACATTTCTTCTCACTCCATTCAGTATCTGTACTTATTTAACCTTGCACACGTTCATCTTGTTCAACAGATATAAGATTCCATAACAGATACTGAGGTAGAAACAAAGTTATTACGATGTATAGAGGTGTGAGGAACACACCCAGTGATAAAGATGTGCTAGTGATTAAATCCAACATTGCTGCCAGGTCAGAAAACAGAAGGAAACGTTTAATGAAAGACCAATAAATCCCCATTCAGCAATTACAGTGCAGTAGAGTAAAGAGCATGTATGAGCGAATCAATGCTTTTGTGAACTTCTGTAAAAGATTTTATGTACAGTTTTATAAGCACAGAAGGTTTATAAGCTAAGATTTTCTTACAGCAAAATGATTATACAAACTAAAAACACCAGTCAATTTGGCTGATTCAGTCATTTTAAAGCGGTTATAAAATTATAATGTACATTTCCGTTTAAATTTATAAATGTTCAGCACATAGCCTTCTTTCGAGCTACAGCAGTGCTTATTAATATTTACCTACAAATGACTGCTCGTTCTACTGATTAGTTTCGTGCACACTGGGCATCAAGTCAGTGGATATTTTAAAGATAAAAACCAAAGTGCTGTAAATGCTGTACAAACATTTTTAGTAGTTGCATATTTATAAATAACAAAAGCAATTTGACCCAGAGTACACTGTCATGTGATCTTAAATGTAAGAATATCAGTAATGTCATCTATAAATATGCTCATTCATACAATTCCCATTCATACAATACACCAACACAGGCCATGCTTATTATACTTCTACTGTTAAACTGTTGACAAAAGCCACGTGGGCAGTTGTTGTATCGAGGACATTAATGATAATACATTAACTCAGTTTTTCATTTCAACTATAAGAAAGAAAAATGCTTTGAGATGATACAATAATGTGTTGTGTTTAATCCTGTGCTGGGGCTCAGTGTGATTTCTTTTGCCTGTTTTGAATTTATTTTGCTAAATATTTTTGACCAACGTTCATGAAATTGGGAAGGAAACAATACCTGAAAAAAATGAACACGATCCTGCTCAGGTTTTCAGCTTGTTTTCACCGAATTTGACTCATGTTGAGATTTAAACAAAAAAACACTGTTGTGGTGGACTAGCTTTATAGTATGGAGTTTGGAGCATGGTCCATGAGGAATGTATATAAAAGGCGGAGCCAAATCAGTTGAATTTTACTTTGAGTGCTCACAAGCTTGAGACGAAGAAGAAATATCTATATATACTTTTTCCAAACAGGATGTAAGAGTGTAGCTCAGGAACGTATTCTGCACCTACCCAACCAAATTTCACTAATAATTATTGTCAGTGGTTGGATCTGAAAAAAAAAAGTTGTTTTATAGAAAAAACTCCAAATAAATAGAGATTGGATATGCATCAACGTGCTTTGGCAGATTCCCAATACTCTAGCCAAGTCACAAATAAACCAAGCTGAGATCTTCCCGTTTATATCTGTTGATGTAGGTATCTAAAGACACAATAATGATGTTCCATCTGTAGAGCAATCTTTCTTAACCACGAAGCCCCTCCCACAAGAAGAAGCTATAGGTCGAGAGGCATGGCAGACAGCAGTATCTGATAGGTCAGTAGTGATAGACGGTGTTAGAAATCACGTGTCACATCACGTGTTGATCTAGAAACGGTTAGACGCACCGAATAGGTGACCGCACTGGCAACCAAAACACGTGTATGAATGCTTTATGCATGTAGGTGAAGTGCTTCTTCTAATAGTCAGAACCCTCAAAACGGAAATGATTTCGTTTTCCAGCAGTGAATACACACACCACACAAACTGCAATTCTATTGTGGCTTCTATTAGAATTCGTTGTCATTTTTTTTTTTTATTCTAATGCAAATTGTATATATGGTTTTACCTTGTTTGCTGCACTTCTGAGAAAACTAAATGCCCAAAGCATTTGGTTCGTTTATGAGATAAAATAAAACCCCTCAGAACTCGAGCCCGAGGATGTAAACGCCTTTGGAGCATTGCAGCCAGTTTATTCCGCTTTTGTGACATTTTATTGCTTGCAGTTCTGTGCGGCTCGTCACTTTGGTGAGAGTCAAGCCACAGTGCAGGACTGATACTTCCGGACTAAACACTACACAATACCAGATTTGGATTAAAGTTTAGAAATGTATTGTACCGCACTGGTGAGTTGTTTTGATGTAAATAGATTTTTACTAGTAGGTTTTACTTTTGCCTATAAATAGAAAGTACGCTTATTCACAGTTTTCTGATCTTAGACTGTGGAGTGGTTTAGGTAGTTTCATGTTGTTGGGGTTGCATTTCCATCTCTGCAACAGGAAGCTGTCTTAATTGCTACAGTTCAATTCGGCAGAAAAATGTTTTTGTGTGCATTTTGGTTGAATGAACTCATCACGGCTTTATTACTTTATTGATTGTAGAACGCAAAGCGAAGTTTAGATGTTTGAACATGGAACAGACAAGGCCTCCAGTAGAGGTCTATACGTGGCACAGAACTTTTTAATAGGGTTCTCCCACTTTCGTTTAAAAGGTATGAAATGCAGCTGGAGACAAAACGCGTGGATGTGGTTTAATGCAGCATTCCGGCGCACAGCATCTTATTATCTGCCTTATAAATACGTAAATAACGAATGAGGTTAAAACAAAATGTCCACTCGTGTTAACAGACTTTTACAGCCCCGGTACCATGTCTTCTCCTTTTCCTTTCACAGTGAAGGTGGCTTCATTTCCTGCTGTAAAAGAACTCTCTACGGCATGGTTTTCTTTTTCACCAGCCATGTGTGTTTGATTTTGAAATACTGTGATTTAACACAGTTGGACGGTGTGGCGCGTGAGAAACGACTAGAGTTTTGTCTGTGTATTTTTTTCTAGCAGAATAAATACATAAATAAATAACCCAATTCAATTTATTTGCCTAAACAAAAACAAAATCCTGCTTAATAATAATGTGTGTAGACTGGCCTGTTTGTACTTGAGCACACTTGGACAACAACATTTATAATACTAATAATTACTATTATTGTTAATATCATTATTAATGTTGTTGTTGTTGTTGATGAAGAGGATGACGTTGTTCTGAATAAATATACATCCGTTTGTTTGTACATTTACATTGTAATAATTGCAGTCGCTCCCTGAAGCGTTTTGTTTTAGTTTACAGTTTACATTTTTTTTACAATTTAAATATAAATCCACTATAAATGACCTGGTCCGATAAGATATATGTCAGAAAGCAACATGGTTTATTGAGAGAATTGAGAGAACATGGTTAATCTGATTTAATCAGAGCTCTAATAAACTTTTCTTTGTTGGACTCCGCCCTAAAAACAGAGTCGAATTTTTTTTAATTAGTCCAAAATTTGCATTTGTTTGGAATTCTACCTGAATATCATTATTTATATTCTACCTGAATATCATTATTTATATTCTGTAAAGTATATTTTTTATATTCACAAAAGAAGCACTGTTATTTATGTTGCCCCAAAATGAATAAATTGGACTTCAAAATTAAGAGTGAACATAGAATTATTGTTGTTATTGTTTTTTTTTTTTTGTTTGTTTGTTTGTTTTTGTTTGTTTTTGCTTTGTTTGTTGGACACAGTCTTTGTGCAATCGGGTATGTTCATGTTTTTGTGTTTGTAAAGTTTACGATGCATTACTGTTGCGTCTGTCTTGTTTCTTTATATTAATATAACTGTATTATTATTATTATTATTATTATTATTATTATTATTATTATTATTATTATTATTATTATTGTGTTACTGAATTGACCAGGAGCACTGAGTCAGCTATTATTGTAAATGAGGAGGTCTGGGGTTCAGCCGTAGTTCTAGTTCATCCAAAAGGTCTTCAGTGGGGTTGCTCTTTGCAGGACACTCGAGTTCTTCCACGCCAACCTTCACACCAACAACCATGATTTCATGGAGCTCGCTTTGTGAACAGGAGGCTCGTGCAGGTCTTGGGGAAATTGTAATATTCTTTCCAACGCTCCTGACTTTATGGTGATAATATGAGGAACAATTACATGTGTGTTTGATAATCAGGGGAACACAAACTTTTGGTTCTATTATACATATATCACGGTTCTTGCATAAAAATATTCTTTAACGGAAAATGTGGAATTATTTTGTCAATAATTTAAATACGAAATACATTAATATTATATATTATAAAATAAAATAAAAATTTGGAAAATGCAGTTATTTATTTTTTTATTAGATTTTTTTCCAATTCTAATACAACGAATACTACACACACATTTTGTATCTATTTGCACGACGAGCTTCGATTGATTTATTGACGCGCGTACCTCTCCCCACGATCACGTGCCCACGTAACCCAATCAAATAGCAGCCTGCCTTTCACTTATTCGACAAAGGGGGATCTCGCCTTTAATGATTGCGTGTAATATTTTTTGTGAGATTGGTGGTGTATACCAGTTGGTTTGTGAGTGGGAATATAATTACCGCCATGTCCACATCAGGAGCTCTGGCAGGATACTATTCTTTCCTCGCGCCGGAGATCGAGGAATCCCATTTCTCCTCAAGCTCGGGGCTTCTTCAGCAGCCGAGGGTCTCATCTTTACCACCCGAGCGCGCACCCGGTATATTTCCTTCAAAACAGCCTGGATACGCAAATACAGGATGGGGCCACATCTCAGAGCAGAGGTTCAGTGGGGTAAAATCCGGGTATCTCTCTCAGGCAGAGGCTCAGCCCGCGCAGAATGGAGACCCAACACAGTCGTGGCTCGTGGACACGGTTATGCCTTTAACTGAACTGGCGACGGTGCATCACCAATACCCCACCAAACTGGAGGTGCTCGGAACTAGTTACGGTGGGGTTTTCTCTAGTCCTCGTGCTGTTTCTGAGCAACCAATAAACGGTGCGTGTAACACGGACGCTTTTTCAATCCGGACAGATGAAGGAGACAAGAACGAGGAGAAGAAGGGAATCGATCCAAGTAAGATCAAGTGGTTATTATGTTCATTTACAAGGTCGTTGGCGCGTAGACTTCATTTGATGTAGTAGTGTGTTGTAGGTCTTCTATTAGAGTCTCTTACCCTTGCTTCCTCTACTCTTCCCCCCACCCCAGACAACCCCGTGTCCAACTGGCTTCGCGCGAGCTCAACGCGCAAAAAGCGCTGCCCGTACAGTAAACACCAAATCCTGGAACTGGAGAAAGAGTTCCTGTTTAATACGTACCTCACGCGCGAGCGCAGGTACGAGGTCGCGCGGCTACTGAACCTCACTGAAAGACAGGTTAAAATCTGGTTCCAAAATCGCAGGATGAAGGTGAAGAAGCTGAAAAAAGACTGCACGAAAGACAATTAAAACGTTTGCACAAAACCCAATTCGATTTTTACGCAAAATGGAACAAGTGCTGTTTACATTCTATCTTCTTAATGTATATTTACGCCATAGCTGTAAAGACATTCGAGTTATTTTTCATTAGATTTTTAGTCTAATCGACCAAACTACTGGAAACCTCGAATTTGATTGTTATGTAGTGCTATATAATTTTTTTCTTTTCATATTATGGGATTAGGGAAATTATAAGCGCTTTAGAGTTTATACTACAATGTTGTTAAGAACCTTAGTTTAGTGTCTTTAGTACCTAAATTTTAATAATAATAATAATAATACTTTCTAATTTTTTTGATCAGTGTCGAGCCTTTAAAAAAATAGGACTAATTATTTTGTATTTTTTTAAAATTATTATGATTTTGTAAATAAAGACAATGGAAAAGCTAAATCGCATAGATATTCAAAACCAATGTAGTCAGCAAAAATACCTCACGGTCTTATGACTGCCTAGAATATTGTGTTGCTTATTTAAAACATGTGATTTGTATTTTATTTATTGAATAATAAAACATTTTTAAACAGGCTCTGACTACATATTAATTATTAGTATTATTATTATCATTATAAACAAAGTCGGGTGTGTTACATTTTACGGTTTCCCCTCTGAGCAGAGGTATTTGAATTATATATTAGATCTTCACACATGTTCACACTTGCTGAGGAATTGTGTTCTCGGCTGTTTAGTTGAAGACGATTTAGCATACAGGACTATAGAAATAGTTTTGGCAGATAAAAACTGTATTTCGCCATAAAAGACAATTACTGCAATAAATGTTTATTGGCTGCACATCGTAGCTGCTTGTAGATTGTTTAAGCTAATACTCTCTACACAAAATAATGTTTATAATATGGAATTTTGCTTACACTACAATAATATATGTAAGTATTTTTTGGTATTTACTAAAGACTGCATGAGGTGCTTAGGGAACACAGATGGACGGAGGCTTCAAAGGTCTTATGAAGGACACTAGACTATTAACTGCATTCCGACTTTAATGGTTTTATGGCAGTCGAGGCACAATTAGGACGTTTTCAGAGTCCCAGTACCAATTTAGACTCTTTCTATCACCATTTCCCTACTTCTGTGTGGCGGCACAAAGGCACCGGATATCATTTAGTTTTATTGGCTAAAACTGGCTGTTTGGTGTAAAACGTTGCTGAGAGGCTGCACAATATCAAGATGTACACGAGACAGCGTTTGGGGCTTTGTAATTGTTTACAGTCAAGCAGAATTAAGCCACGCCTTTTTTTCGCATCTGCAAATACCAGCTTGGTTCTTGACTGGACATTGTGGTTGGACAGAACCATATTTAACTAATCTAATGGTGGTGGATTAGTGGTTTAGATGTATGCATTATGATCTGACTTTAAAATCCCACCACCATCAGCCACTCCTGGGCCTTTGAGCAAGAAGACCCTTAACCCTAAACAGCCCAGTTGTATAACAAGTTAATAAGGGCGTCTGCAAAAATGACGGGAATAGAAATATAATCTTATAAGCAGTCGTTAACAGCCCAGACAAAGGTAACTAAATAATGGTGTAGATTTTAACAACAAAAAGGTCTCGATATAATATGTGGCTATTTATTAAAACATTAAGAAATTCAATAATTAATTGCACCAATAATTAACATTCAGCATCTGTGGTTGCCGTGACCCTTGTAACATTTAGCAAATACAAAAATATAACATAATACATATAAATATCTATTTTTCTTAAAAATTCTCACTGTTTATAGACCGAGCGTTGGGTTTCATTCTGCACCACGAAATCAACACATGTACAAAAGCGAGTCAAAAAAGAGTACACCCTTGAAAATAAAAAATGTATTGGATTATAAATGTTAGTAATGTATATTTTCATTTTTTTGCATATAATAATTTGCTTTTAATGCTGCAGGTTTGTCCTCATAATGTATTTCAACTAGAAACGAATTGCTACAATGTTGTAACGCATTTTGCACCTCCGTTTGTGTGTGTGTGTGTGTGTGTGTGTGTGTGTGTGTGTGTGTGTGTGTGTGTGTGTGTGTGTGTTTGTGTTGTAGAAAAGCTTGATCTGAAATATTTTATAGCATGATTTATAGCAAAAAACGTGTAAAAACAGCCATTTTAAAATGCTGCTGATTGAGGTATGAATGTGAACGAGTTCCACTGAAAAGCCAGAAAAATACAAATCCTCGTTCACTGGTTATTCAGAATGTCACGGAGTGGCCATGTGACTCCAGCAGCCCAATCCCTGTGGGGGTCTGTCGGCGTGGGCTGCAGCTATAAAGGCATCGTATATCACCATGCCTCGTAAAATGGACCTCAAAGATCCAGGAATTTCTGGCTCTGAATTTCACGTGGAATAAAAATCGAATTTATATAGTTGATTGGCTAATATACGGGCAGATTCGTGGAAGGACGCGTGGATCTGTCGCACTCAGATGGAAATGGTATCAAGTGTATCCTCAGAGAAGAACATCAGGTATGACTCCTGCTTTGCTGGAAAAGCTTAACTGACAGAAAGATCTCGTACATTCAGGTCATGTTCTGTAGAGAACTGGAGCAATTATAGAGCTGCTGATGTTTGTGCAATATTTTTTTTTTTTACTTTGAAGCGTAATTGCTATCAATTATTATGTTCATATTTTGCAGAATTGTTGCATCCTTTGTTTGCATTTAACCATCACGACCAAGAAAAACCCCCAATGATTTGTGGTTTGTGTGTGTTACATTCGTATCTATTTTTTATCATTGTATAATCTATTATCATTATAATATAATATAGAATTGATCTAAAATAATGTTCTGAATAGTTATTATCGTTTCCACAAGCTAAAAAAAAATCCAGACAAAATGATTTTTTGTATTATTTAATTTTTTAACAATTTTAATTTTTTTTGTGCTTCTGTTTTATACAGAAAATGGTTTGATTTAAAAACATTAAACATTCATACAAAACAAACATATATGATAATATAACTAGTGTATTATATTTGGTTGCCAATGTTTTTACTCCTAACCTTAACACATTTTTTAATTCTAGATCATGCGGGTTGTAAAAGTGATTCAATGTTATAGGTTTTTGTTTTGAGCTGTTACAGAAAACGACCTTCTGGTGTCGCTGTGACACACAAAAAAACACGTGCTACGTCCTTTACAAGTTGAAACACGTGTTTGTTTCACCTTTTGAATTACGTTTTTGAAGTCAAACGATTAAATGTAGTTTATTAAAGTAACAAATGTATTCAGAAATATCTAAAAACACCGCCTAGTCTCCCTAAGCTACTGTATAATGAGTTTATAGCAGTATTGAGAGTCCACTTGGTGTTGCTGAACATATGACCATCTGATCAGAAGCTACTAATTTCTACAATTTCTACAAACAACAAGGACACTGCAAGTAGTCATGCATTTAAAGAATATACCCCATATTTTTTATTTGCTTTTGTTGCTCTTTGTTAAAAATAGGCTTGGCTCACTGAACATTTAATATAATACTTAAAATGAGCTAGCCTGAGATTTGCCTGTGTGAAGGCTACGAGGAAGGAGGTGCAAAGCCTGGAGTCAGGAGGGTTTGCCATGGTAACAACCATGTGATCCAAAGAACCGCTTTGGGAGACTGTGAGACCGTTTCAGACATAGAGGGTCATTGTCATGATTTAACAGGTGAAACAAAAAACACAAGTAAATAAATTAAGAGATTTACAACCAATAAAACCATTCAGTGTGTTGTCCTCAATGGAGGTCCGAGACTGTTTTTGATAAAACTCAATTTAGTGCTCTGGAGGTTTTAGCGATGTAAATGTATTTTAAGCGCATTGTTTAATGGATTTTTATTTTCAATGACAAGTAGCAACACATTCAGTCTGGAACATAGATGCAATCATAGAATAAATATTACAATTAGTTTTCATTATTATTTTTGACATCAGGGAGAAGCAGAATCAGAGTCAAAAAGAGCTTTATTGCAAATGAGAAACATCTCCAGCTGCACAAAGTGGCCTCCAAATGAAGAGAACACTATCCAGAGGCAAGCCTGGACGAAGTGGGAAAAACATCAGGAGCATGTCTAACTCGACCAATAAAAAGAGAGAGAGAGAGAGAGAGAGAGAGAGAGAGAGAGAGAGAGAGAGAAGAGGGGTGACAGGAAGAGAAGAATATGGATTATTATGTCTATTTATTGTTGTATGAAGGTTAATGTCACTGTGTAGTTGGGACTCCGGCAAGACTCGCTAATCAGCATAGCTAAAAGGGAGAAGCAGAAGGGTCATACTGGTACAAAAGTTCACTCAGATACTGCGGTGCGAGACCGTTAAGTGCTTTATACGCCAGTAGTAATATTTTATAATCAATGCGAGATGTAATTGGGAGCAGTGTAGACTGATTAAAACAGGGGTGATGTGGTCGTATTTCCTAGATCTGGTGAGGACCCTTGCTGCTGCATTCTGGACTAACTGAAGCTTATTTATGCACTTACTCGCACACCCAGACAGTAAAGCGTTACAGTAGTCTAATCTAGAAGTAACAAAAGCATGAACTAGTTTTTCTGCATCCTGTAACGACATCATATTTCTAATTTTAGCAATATTTCTTAGGTAAAAGAAGGAGATCCTGGTGATATTATTCATGTGAGACTCAAAGGAAAGACTCGGGTCAATAATCACACCAAGGTCTTTGACAGCCGTACATGCTGAAACAGAAACACCATCCAGAGATGCTACGTAATCAGAAAGTTTGCTTCTAGCTGCATGTGGTCCTAGTAAAAGTACTTCTGTCTTATCTGAGTTGAGCAGAAGAAAATTATTAAGCATCCACTGTCTAATGTCCTTTACACACTCCTCAACACTGTTTAGCTGATCTCTCTCATCTGGCTTTGCTGAAATATACAGCTGTGTGTCATCAGCATAGCAATGGAAGCGAATCCCATGTTTATGAATGATTTCACCAAGAGGCAGCAGATATAAAGAGAAAAGCAGTGGGCCCCTGCAGATCCCTGCAGAACACCAAACTTTACCTCATAGAGTGTGGAGAACTCTCCATTTACATCCACAAACTGATAGCGATCAGTCAAATAAGACCTGAGCCAAGAGAGAGCTGTTCCCTTTATTCCTACAACGTTCTCAAGTCTAGCAAGCAGTATAGTGTGATCAATGGTGTGAAAAGCTGCACTAAGGTCGAGCAAAACAAGTAAGGAGACAAAACCCTGATCAGAGGCCAATAACAGGTCATTTACCACCTTAACTAGCGCCGTCTCTGTGCTATGATGAGGCCGAAATCCTGACTCAGTAGATGTGAGCAGAACTGCTGTGCTACAACATTTTCTAGAATCTTGGAGATAAAGGGGAGGTTTGATATCGGTCTGTAGTTGGACAGCTGACAGGGTGAAGGTCAGGTTTCTTAATTAGGGGGTTGATAACTGCAGTTTGAAGGATTTAGGTACATAACCAGTGCTAATGGAAGAGTTTATCCATTTTAAAACAGGTTCAATTCCCTCTGGAATGATCTGTTTGAGGAAACTTGTAGGCGAGGAATCGAGAATGCAGGTTGATGATTTTGATGAGGAAATAAATAAAATTAAGTCGTTCTCTCGAATAGGAGTAAAACTTTGTAATTGATTGGCTGTTATAATGACACTGCTGTCTACAGGGTTATTTATAAAATAGATTGGATTCATATTAATTGTTTGGATTTATATTAAAAAAGTTCATGAAATCATTACTACCTATTGATGGTGTGCATGTGAGTGCAGTGCTTTTATTCCTGTTCATTTTGCTACCGTGCTGAATAAAAATCCAGGATTCTGCTTGTTATTTTCTATCAGGGTGGAGAAATATGCTGATCTAGATTCTCCTTCCATGCTATTTAAAATACTGTCAATTTTGTTTGACGCCATTTATGTTCTAATTTCCCGAGTTGTCTGTTTTAAGGTGCGCGTATGATCATTATACCACTGTGCTAACTTTTTCTCTCTGATTATTTTGGTCTTAAGTGGAGCTACATCATCTAGAGTGTATTTTCTTTTAATGATGAATAAAAATCAAGATAAAAAAAGAATACAAAAGTGTTTTTGCACATTTTTTATGAAGTAAGATAAATAAAGAGTAATATTGCACAGAAGGTACAGAAGTGGTATTGCACATATCTTTATTTTTATTGAACAATGGGGATAGCATTTAAGTGTTTATTAGTTAGATTGCCTGGGGGAAGAAACTTTCATTGTGCCTGGCTGTCCTGGTAGTTGGTGTTTATCTAAGTACTGAGTAGAACTGTGTGAGAAGCTCCTGTGGCAGATTGAACTTCCTCAGCGGCAAAGGAAGTACATCCTCTGTTGGGATTTTTTAACAATTGAGTCAATGTTATTGTCCCAATCAATACTGAGTAGTGCCCAGGAACCTGAATGCTGCCACAGTGCTGTCTTCTGAAATCCACAATCATCTCCACTGATTTGAGCGTGTTGAGCTCCAGGTTGTTATGACTGCACCAGGCAGCCAGCTACTCAACCTCAATCTATTTGCAGATTCATCACAGTCTTTGATGAGGATGATGTGGTGTCATCTGCAAACTTCAGGAGCTTGACAGAGAGGTCTGTATAGATGCAGTCATTGGTGTACAGGGAGAAGAGCAGTAGGGTGGGAGCAGTGCTGATAGTATGGCTGTTTGACATGAATTTCCCCAGTCTCACTAGCTGTTAGAAAGCTGGTGATCCACTGACAGGTAGAGCTAAGAACCGAGAGCTGGGTTAGTTTGATCTGAAAGAGTGTTTTGAAGGCCGAACTTAAGTCCACAAACAGGATCCACGCATTAATCCACGATTTGTCCAGATGTTGCAGGATCACATGTTCACCGCATCATCCACAGACCTGTTTCTCGCTAAGCAAACTGCATGGGGTCCAGCAAAGGTCCAGTAATGTCCTTCAGATAAGCCAACACCAGTCTCTCAAAGACTCAATGACCACAAATGTTAGGGCAACAGGTTTGCAGTCATTAAATTCAGTGATTTTTGGTTTTTTAGCAATGGGGATGATGGTGTAACGTTTAAAGCAGGCAAGCACTTCACACAGTTCCAATTGGACATTACCTACATTACTAAAAGATGTTTTTTTTTCTTTTGTTTTAACATCTCTCCTCTCATCCAAAAAACAAACTCAATCATCTTCAGTTTGCCTGACACTTCTGGAACTTCAAATGGGTTCTAAAGTCACATGAAACCAAAATCGATTGATTTGTTGCTTACAAAATTCAGAGATTCGTTTTTCATGTGGATATATTGTTAGGATACATGGCAGCTTGGACTCTATTAAACAACAACAGATTTTAAAGGAACACCTGAATGCCTATGCCAGAAAGCTTAAAATGTGCAGTGGTGGGATCTTTCAGGAGAACAATGATCCAACACATCAGAATGAACACAAAAATGGTTTACAATTTTTTTTAAATCAAGTTTCAGCCATGGCCATCCCACTCACGCTATGATGAGCTTAAGAGGTGAGAACACCGGTTCGGACTTTTGGACAGTTCGGACAATTTTTCATAGCCTCAAGTTTAGCAAAGGTACTAATATATAATATACAATATTTGTGTATAGGTCACTATACAAAACTAATTAAAATGCAGCTCCCTAGTGGTAGAGAACCAGAACTGCAACTCTGGGGATGGGTGGCACATATGGCATGGAATCATTTCCATTTTTTTTGTTCCTTATCACTACAATATTCATCAACATGCTTTATGTGGAAAAAAGTCCCATAACATCCATTTGTTGTTTTCAGGGAAGATGAACTATGTAAGAAAAGTGTTAGCTCTCACACACTGTTGGATTATCTTATTAACACAAATACTTTTTTTTTGTTTATCAAAGCTTCGCTCTTTTTGTGTCCAGTACAGACACAAATTCCCTTTTCCTTAATGAACGAGAAGTTAAAATGCATTAGCTTCACAAAGAAACTTTTACAGTTTGAATATAGAGCATATAAAAAAATCTATCCTAGACTGCAGGATGTTCTACACTATAGACACATCTGCTTATTTAATACTTTTTACAACAAAAACATGTTTCATATGTAGTCCAAGTGTAGTCCATGTACAGATCTAGATGAGCGTACCAGCCCTGACTATGAAAAAGTAGTGGATGCTTCCCATTACTTCTGAATAATGAAGACTAAATTAGGTTATTTTTACACTGAGCTCTCACACTAACTCTTTATTTGTGTTAATGTAAATGATGTTGGGCCAAATTTCATACACACACACACACACACACACACACACACACACACACACACACACACACACACACACACACACACAATGTTCACAAAGTTCACAATGTGAAATGCTAATCGCCAGAGAAAGGTCTTTAGATCATAATACGTATAATAAGGTTGCACAGCAACAGCAATTATTTTCTACCTCCATGTCATTAACCTTAGCGTGACCTTGGCACAGCTTTGACTCGGCGATTTCTTCTTCTGATCGAAGGGTGGCGCACGATTACAATTTTAAACCCATCACCATTGTGGAACTGAATTGTTATTGCAGAAGATTTTCTTTTGGTGCAGATACCAATGGGGTTAATATGCATATAGTTATCTGGGAGTGGTAATTTTTTATATTTAAAAATCATTCCGTGATTTTTTCTTTTTTTAACACAGTTTTTTCCCAAATTGGAAAATCCCAAGGACAGTTAACACTTACTTCCAGACACTTTATCCGAAACATTACTTGAATTATGCCGACATAATTTGCATGGCGAGTATGTGCCTGCCCTGAGACCACACACACGCACAATTCATTTCTAACAATTTATGACTATAATTACTGCCCCCTTGTGTTAAGTAAAAATTTCTAGTAAAGATCTGAAGAAACCGTATCTCATACTGTAAATGGCACTTGACGGATTTTTCCATTCGAATTTGTTGGAGAAATTTTTGTTTTCCAATAAAATGGGTCACTATATGAAATATCATATATCATATTTTTCACTGGGAAGTAGTGTCTGAGTTGCTACTACGACTATAATCTATGATAAGTATTGTTTTTTTTTTTTAATCTCATACTATAACAATGTCTTTCAGAAATATCCGATTTGAAAAATATACAAATCCAAAATTTGTAATTACGCTATTAAAATACAGAAATACTCACTTAAGTTCAACAGGTTGGAACTTTCCATTTTTTGGTTCCATTCTTTCTTAGTAGCTCATTTGATTTTTCCATCAACAACAAAAAAAATTATTTTGAAACATGTTTCATGGCACTGCTCCAAGAAATGAATAATAGGGCATTTAGTTCCTTCAGTTATCCAGGCCGCATGAACTCACTGCCCATAAAAGAGTCACGTGATGGCCATTAAAGTGTGTTTATGGTTTTGGGGAGTTGACAGTATATAGCATTTAACAGCACTGACTCGGTTTCTTGTACCTCTTCATGTAGAGGGTAGAGAAGGAAATACAGTGCTGCTTGGAAGTCAATGGAAACTCGCCAAATGGATTCGTTTTGCAGGAAATAGTGGTGAGTTTTTATTTATTGTATTAATGGTTTGAACGGTTAGTTACATCTTGTGCGCGTCCATAATCCATAACTTTTTCCAATAAGTTCTATAACATACGCGTTCAGAAAACAGCGTGTAGTTTATTAACGCTCATAACATGTCCATAAGACAATTACAAGGATTAAAAATGTGTGCAAAAAATACAATCTTCTATCTTCTTCAAGTTTATATTCATTTGAAAGAGAAGCGTCATACTCAATATAGACTTCAGGCAGAACTAAAAGTGGGAAGTTTCTTGAAATTATCTCTGAGATTTTTTTGGAGAGCGAAATATAATTTTAGTTTTATAAGATTCTTTGCCAGAAGTAAACGCCCCCCCCCGTACTTTGCACTGATAAGTTCACTGTTTTTGGGGTTTGTGTTACATGAATTTCAAATGGATAAAAAATATCTAAGTATGATCTGATCATTCACCAAGGTTAGCGGTTCCTGTTTGGGTGGTTGGCCATATTTTTTAGATGGAATTTTAAATTACACTTGATATCTCTATATAATAATTCAGTCTGAAACAATACTTGTAGCCCATTGAGAAATGTAACTATACACGCATTTTTTTAAAAACAAAAAAACGGTTTTATGTCCCAAAAGTGTTGATCAATGAAGTTCTCAATGAGTGTTCCAAATGTAGAAATGTGCCACTCCTATTAATTACGAAAGGGTCTCATTTAAGTATCTCATCTACTTTTTTCCCTGGAACGAGGGGTGGGGATTTTAGCGATGAGGGGACGAGCAGGGACAATATGGCACAGACAGAAGAGAAATTGGAGGGGAAAATGTCCTCTCACCCGTTCTTGGTTCATCATGAGGTCACCAGTGGCAGGAAGATGAATGTACACAGGCCCTGAACGACCAGCAGAGTTCCAAGTTCAGTGTCATTCTCATTGTGCGATCGAGAGCTCAATAAAGACCAAACAGATTCATATGTTTATAAAATGAAACAAACAAAAGTCAATTTTAAAAATCAACATAGAATCCGAACATAAGGGTTTAACTGGAAAGATTATTATTCTAAAATCATGCGAAAATATGTTCTATTTTTTGCATTATTGTGTGTTGATCAGAAAAAAAATGACAAAAAATATTACGTTAATTCATAAAGTCATGAATCATCGAAAGTCCATTTGCTCTTCGACACCAAAACGCAAACGCACTTTTCAGCTTGAGAACGAAAAAAGGTGAAATAATGAACAAATTCCAGTTTATAATTAAGGACAATTTATTGATTTTTTTTCGTGATGTGTTTTGTGCTTGAGATGCACAGGGTTATATTAATATTCAATAAACAGCGATACTATTTATTTCATTATTACAATTATTTGCATTTTTCTGCCTCACTGAACTCAAGCAGCACTTAGATAACAATACAATAGATAGATAGATAGATAGATAGATAGATAGATAGATAGATAGATAGATAGATAGATAGATAGATAGATAGATAGATAGATCGATCTGCAGGGATTCTACACTTTGAGTTCAGTAGTGTGATGGTGATGGTGGATGGAAAAAACGCTGTCCCTGAACCTGCTGGGTTCTGGTGCATATGTTCTTGTATCTCCTTCTTGATGGAATGAGTTTAAACAGTTTGTAACTGGGAGGTAATGATGTTGTGAGCTCTACACAGACATCTGCTGTGGTGAAGGTGCTCAATGGCAGGTAGTTGGTTGCCAGTGATGCGTTGGGCGGTTTGGACCAGCCTTTAGAATCCCTTAAAAAAATAATTATTTGTAATGAATCTTTCATTGAACTGATTTCCCATCCTGCTTTATGTATTATAGTAGTTAGCTGGGAAATAGTAATACCAATATGGCGTGTTTTGCTGCTTGATAACGGAAGCGACTTGCTCGTGTCAGATTTGTAAATCAGCTCAGTTCATTTGACCAAATAATTAAACTCCTGTAAATGCTATAATATGTGCGTTTTGCACGCAGGATACACACTTAGTGGTTTTTTTTGTGTGCATGCCACATTATACAGATTATATTATAGAATTTGGGTACAATCGCTAGTAATGTAAAAAAAAAAAAAAAAAAAAAAAAAAAAAAAAAAAAAAAAAAAAAAAAAGAGAGAAAAACCACTTTCTCATAATTTAAATTAATTAACCACGAAAAACTTAAGAAAATATATTTCGTTTTATTCAAAATTTTGTCAATAATATCACCATCATTTTAGACCATTCTCTGATTAAAAAAAAAAAAAGAATTACTGAAAGTAAATCGTTTGTAAACTTTAACTGTTATTTATTTATTTATTTAAAGAGCAAGGTTTATTCAGTCAATAAATACATTCGGCTTTACGATTGCAGAGATAAAAAAACGAGCTTTTAATTGATAATTCAATGACCGAGCACAGTGACACAGAAACGCGAGAGGACAGTGCAGTTATGCGACCGTTTTCTGCCCTGCATCTGGTTTTAACCTGCTGGAGATGCGATCAGCAGAACATCTCTGTTGTATTTACTTCTTTATTGAACGCAAACCCTGGTTTTTGTTTCATCTATCCACGAACAGACGTGTTTTTTGTGTGTCATTGAGTGAGTGAACTGCGTTTCTTTGTGTGAACGAGAGCAGAGAAAGGTGAAAGCTGGTTTGGATCTGAGGTCAAAAGTTTACTGCAGAAAACATCGCCTTCCCCAAATAATCACGATGTTTGAGGAGTCTCCTTCCTCTGCCATCATTTTTCAAGTGTCGGGGTTTATTGAATTGTGCATGAGCAAAAAACAAACAGTCAAGCAGTTGTGCATTCTAATGAACTGTATGCCAAAAAAATGAAAGAATACTTATATTAGGTCAGATTAAAATTGAATTAATGTGTTGATCGTTTTGAATTATCACAATTTAAAACCACCAATCAGCTTCTGTGAAGGCTGCAGTATTCAAGCCAATTCGTGAGATTTTATTATTTGATTTGTTTCTTACTGGTGCACGAGAACCTTTCAGAAAAGACGATCTGTAAAACCAGTATAACTTTCTATAATTCTAATCATAAACATATTACCAACATACCAAAATATTGTCTAAAATCACATGACAATAGTGAAAATGTACGTATTTATTAAACGGCAAAAACCAACATAAATGCTTATGATTTTTTTTTGTCTTTTAGCAATAAAATAATGATTTGTTCTGATATATTTTTTACAATATCGAATATTTCAAAATGATTTCATATGGAGATTAGCAACACTGTCAATCCCGAATGTGTGTTTTATTTTTTGTTTTTAATAATTACGAACATTTGATTCCAAAATCATGTGAACACTGTCGCCGAACAACAGATTCACAAACAACGGAATATTTAATCTCATTTTTTTAAAATAATAAATAACTACAACATTTAAATTATACCGAGTATATTTTATACTAGCTGCATGTATAAACTTATTTATTTGCCAAACTAATTAGCGACCAGGTAGTGATTTAGATCACTCAGTAAAATACAGCATGAACGTCCACCCGCTCTACTGTCAAATGACCGGAAGTGCTGGCTGATGGGTGAAATTGATTTGTTCAATATTGTTTGTTTAAAAGGTCTATATCTTTATTTATGAGAATTTAGAATATAAAGAAAAAACAGTGGTTTGCATTCCCCCGCATTTGCATAAGAACGCATTTTGAAACATTGCAATTACATTTCGATTACGACTTAAAAAAACACTCGACAGTTAACCACTGCATAGTATATTTAAGGATTCCATTGTCAAAAAATGTGTTGGGGAGATTTTACAGAATACACCAATACTGTCTCTTTTTTTAAAAACCCAGACAATGTGCATTTGCACGCGCCCAAACAGGATGCGAGTTACTGTCCAGTACTGACCACAGCGAGTTAAATATCATATGGAGAAGACTTTTAATTAGTCTGATTGCTCGTGCTGTAAAAGAAATCAACGCACAATAACAGACAAAACAGTCAAGTCATCATTCTGCAGTAGAAAAGTTGTTTTATTTCAAATAAACAATACAGTGTTTATCTAGAATATTGTTAGCTTGATTTTGAATATGGAGGTGTGGATGAGGGATATATTTACAGATAAACACGGAGATAAATATCTCCATCTGGACAATTTGGCAGATCCCAGGGCTCTGACCTCGAGCAGGGAGAGCGTTTACCTTTTTATATGTCCAGATTTTAACCTTGTATAAAACATTCCAGATCATTAGAAAGCAATAATAAATAGAATGTATAGAATGAAGAAAACCAAACAAACGAATAAATGAAGGAAACTTGTAAACAGTTCACTCAGTAAAGCATAACCAGAGAAATATTTATAGAATAGCATAAAATAAATAAGCCCAATATGAAAATGTACATACTCAACGATTAGTAATGTAATAAAGAGCTCGTGTATTTAATTTAAATACTGTAAACCATTGTTTTGGTGAACACAAAACAGCATTTCACTTTCTTTGTTCGATAAAATGAATATTTTATATCTTCATTATGCGATAAAAAAAACTTTTGCTATTATTTTTTAATTCCTGATATTAAATATCTCCTGCAGTAGTTCCATTTGGAGAAGTAATTCCGACCTCGGGGTTGAACGCTGGGTCACTGCGTCTAACTAATATGAAAATGGCTTTTATTTCAGAGATCACGCCGTGTTATTTAACAAAGACTGTCAGTGAGAAAGATTAATCAGACACAAAATGGAAATTGGGTCATGGAGGGGTCAGGCCAGAAGTTGGTGGTGATTAGCTCCACATTTCGGAGTGCTGCACACGGTGGGGTCCAGTGATCCTCCAAGAATCCACGCAGGTGGAACAGTAACGCAGACTTAAATAAGGTTCAGCTTTATGCAGTCTATATTATTTTATTCAAAGACAATCAACAGATCAAAAAACACACTGAAATACTACAATAAAACAATCATCATGAAATCCATTGTAATTAACAAACAACAACAAACAGATGTTGGGAATGCCTGGCACCAATATTGGTGCCATTGCTTGTGCTTATTCATCTTCTCGACGTTCTTTTACTGAACATTCATCACGTGATTGTGGTTTTATTTTTTTAAAAACGTCAAAAAATGACCTCAATACAGTCCAAGCAAAGCAAAAGTATCGGTTATTTGAAAGAAATGACGACGAAATATTATTCTGCATGTTCAAACGATGAGCCCAAAATGTAAACAGGAGGAAAGTGTTCATAAGTCTGTAATTAAGGGTCGAAATGGTGTTTGTTATGGAGGATGGAGGATGATATATGGATACACCATGTTTCTCTGTTGAGTTCAAAATCAACCTTAAGAGGTCTTGTTTATTCAAAGGACCGTTAGACCCCAGGATGCACCCTAGTGCAGGTGTTTGCTGGTGTAAATACCTTCATATTTATTCAGTATTCTTCCATTCGTTTTGTTCATAGATTACAGTTGATCAGATTTTTATTTTATTTTTTAATTTGAATTAACTTGGAACAAATAATGTTTTAACCCTATTATCAATTCCTCATTGGAGAAACTAGAAATAACCAATGCATCCTCTTTTATGAGTTATTTGTTTTGGGGATATTTATGAACACAATTCTTGAATTTCTAGAAGAAAAAAAAAGGTCCGTCCGTCAAATTGGCGTTGTGCTCAGTCTTAGCTTGCTATTGGTGCTTGTTTACCCGGCACCCACGGAACACTATGATTGGTCATTTATATCACGTGACTAGACAAGTTCGTACATTTGACAGAGAGAGTAGGTTTTTTTTTTTTTACGAGATCAGGAAAAAGACAGTGCGATTAAAAATAGAATTGTTGCCCTTCCCAAATTAATGACCATGAGTTCCTACTTGATCAATTCGAACTACATCGAACCCTCTTTCCCGCCCTGCGAAGAATATGAAGACAACAGCTACATCTCCGTCTCATCCGACTACTACGAGCAACCGAAAGAACCAGGATTCTCCCACCACGAAGGGGCAACATACCAGCGCTCCAGCTACCAAGACCCGACCTATGATTATGGAAACGTTGCAACCAACAGCATCGTCGATTTCAATGATCGTCTTCCAATCCAACCAAGGTCTGTTCAACAAAACCATGAATCCCACCTGAGCAGCGAGGACTGCACAACGACGGCGAGTTCCATACTCGCCCCTGAAGCTCATCCCGACCCCCAGAAGGGAAAGGTGCCGGTAGTGTATCCGTGGATGAAAAAAGTTCACGTTAACTCGAGTAAGTACAAGCCGGGGTCAATAAAACAGCAGTAATTAATTTGAAGTTGCTCGTCGGAACACATTAATTGCAACACCTAAGTAGCATGTTTGACCCTTAACGGGGAGATTTACTGCTCGGGACGCTCGTAAATTTAATCTCTTATTGTTTCTACCCTGCAAAGACCCCCGTGGTTTATACGTGGTATTTTGTTAATAATTATCCCACCTTTAGGTCCTCAAATTCGACACATCTGGCTTACTTATAAATACATTATAAAAAAAAACACAAATCCAGCCACAAAAACACACACATCTATACAAAGATGTTCATATAAGAAGACCTCGTGTACACCCTTGTTGTTTGTTTGTTTGTTTAGTGACCGCTAACTACGCTGGAGGAGTGCCTAAGAGGTCTCGCACCGCCTACACACGCCAGCAAGCTCTCGAGCTCGAGAAGGAGTTTCACTTCAACCGGTACCTGACCCGCCGACGGCGCGTGGAGATAGCACACACCATGTGTCTGTCTGAGCGACAGGTCAAAATCTGGTTCCAGAACCGACGCATGAAGTGGAAGAAGGACCACAAACTGCCCAACACGAAGATCCGTTCTAGCAGCTCATCTTCCTCCAGCCATCAAGTGAAAACAGACGCGGACCAGCAACAGCAGACATTACTGCCCACTCCATGTTCGTTAAGTCTTTAGTGGTGGGCGACAGAATCCAGAGCAGTATTCGGACTAACATCAGTGTTACTTTCTATTTAATATTGAAGGAGGGGGGGGATGTTGAAATTTGCCTCCCCCCATTCACATTGATACATTTGACACCTCTGTTTACAGATGTTTTGAACTGGAGAATCCACCCATCTAACGGGTAGACCTCTTCGATTTTTTTTCTTTTCTAGAATAATGAATGAGCTTAAGCAATGGATGTTAGATCATGTCCGCCATTATAAACAGGGAAGTCTAAATCTTTTATTTGGACCAAGAGTTCTCCTCGTGGAGATGGCGCGTGCAGAAAAGAAAGCACAAAAAAACATAGGAATAATCGCATTCTAAAAACACAATGCGTCCAAGTAGTGTTTGTTAGTCGTGTGTGTGTGTGTGTGTGTGTGTGTGTGTGTTTGTGTGTGTATTGTGTCTGTCATCCAAGCTGTGAATAATCGTGTAGTGGATTCTAATGCAATGCTGTAGCATTTAAAGTGACTGTATTATGAAATGAATAAATGCGTTTATTGTCAGTCATTCGTAGATTTCTTTTAGACAGACTCCATAATCCAATGCGGTTAAAACGCGTCGTTTATTAACATTACTACAGTAACAATTTCACATTCAAGAGCTGATTTTATTTTTTTACTATTTACTGTGATTGGCTTTCTAATAAAACTAACACAATTCATTTATGATTTCCGCTATTTTCCCAAAAAACAAATCCCACATTTATTTTAATTTGGTGCGATATTTAACTCCTGTAGTGATGTAAACAAAATCTTGTTATAAATATAATGCACTCTACCGCAGGTTCATTTATTCAGTGCTGGCAAATTTGCATAAAATATAATGAAAAATAATGCCGCAATATAAAGCAATTATGATCATGAGAGTTATACAACATCTGGAGCCAGAGTCTTTAAAAAGAAAAGATAAGAAGTCTGTTTTAATGTTTAAGTAATCCTTATTCTATACGTTAGGAATCTTTTTTGTAACTGTTTTCGCATAAATTAAATGTAAAAAAAAATATTAAGGGTTAAAGAAAGAATAGTATATAATATCCGACAGTATACAGTAGATCAGAATGAACAAAATATATTGCATATGGTTTTGAAAACAATTTTCGTCACCTGAAAAATCTCACCAAGACGTGTTTTTATATTACTTATAAAAAAACTTAACGTTTTCACTTAATTGATGTGTTTTGAGGGCATTTATTGAGGGTTATATTATATGCGATCAAATGCTGGAAGTAGGAAATCAAAATGAAGCTGTATGAATTATTAACTTTTTAAAAAATTAACACCAAAATCATCACACTAGGTTATAAAACAAAAAGTTAACAAATTGAAACAATTCAGAAACAGCACGCAAAACCAACCAGTTCTAAAAATCACTTAAAATACACTTTCTATTTAGAATGAATAGTTGAAATGTTCAGAACAAATTATTTTTTGTTTTACTATTAATATCACGTTGTTGTTTTATAAGGAAATTATTTTCAAGCCCACCCAATCTTCCCCTCTCCGTCCATCCACTATTATTAAAATACATTTATAATCACTCATGAAAATGTTTATTGTAACAACGGACCTCCAAAAGCACCTTTTCATCGCGGCAAAAAAAAAAAAAAAGGATGACCCGGTTTCAGGCGGTACCTGCCAAACAGTTTTGAGTTCACGGAAAGGACACTGGGTAGCGGTCCAATCATCGATGTGCAACATTGTTCACGACCCCTGACCTATGGCCTTTCTTTCTCTCAGGGGCCCTTCTTGCAGTTTTTTATTTGGACGCGTGGGGCAGTAGTGAAACTTGAATATAATCTTAGAATAAAGTAATGCAGTATAAAACAACAAACAACAAAAACAAACTAAATTAAGCTCAATTTGCTTGCATGTAATTTTATTTATGGTACTTGGAAGAGAAAATATTACATATACGTCAATAAAGCAAGGTCATATTCAATGAAAGAGTCCCATATAGTAGTCGTCCAGAGAAGAGAAGACATCCCAGGTGTGTAGATCTGCTAATTCTCCGGGATTGTTTCATTATGGAACATTATGTACATTATAGAAAATTCTCAATGCCAAATACATTTGCAAATTGGAGTCAAAAATGTAAAAAACAATATCGTCAATCTTTAGTTTTGGTGCTATAAAATGAGACGAGGCACAACCACAAAGTAGGTTTAATCGGCTTCAGAAACCTGCAGATTACGTTAACTATCCATATAATTCGCTCATATCGTGTTCACATAACTTATACGGACATTTACACATGGTGTTTTCCTGCCTTGATGTTGTGTGATTCAGAAACATTTCCACCCCCAGAAGCTTCTAATGTGTGTGAAATATTGGCAGAGTTTTGTGCAATCAGACAATAAGAGAAAATAGTTTTTGCATATTTTTCTTTAAATACTGTCTGGTTGTCAAAGATACAGTATAAAATCTGCAGATCTGCAGCTGCAAACCCCTTAATGCGTGCTGTGGTATCTAGCACGGATTCATTAGCACCACCTCAAACTACTGTAAACTTTAATGTGGTGCCATCATGCATTGGACTTGTTTTGGCATGAGATCTGGGCGATTTGGAGACTAAAACACGTTTTCCTGCTGAAAGAGCAAAAGGAATTCTTTCTCCAACTGGAATGTTTAGGTTAGTGTTTCATGTTAAAGTAACATTCACATGAGGACCCAAGATTTTCTAGCAGAACATTACTCAGAGACAGTTCATCTTCTTGCCATATCCTGGTGCCATCTCTTCCTCAGGTAAGCCACACTCACATACCCAGATGTTCACATGGTGGAAAACACCAATGATCAGACAAGGCCATTTACTCCATGGTCCAGATTTGATGCTCTTGTGTTCATTGTAGGAGCTTTGTGTTGTTTAAGAGGGTCAGCCGTTTTCCACAGTGTCTGTTTTCCATGTTCCTTTTGTTTTTAGGCAAATGCTTCCGGGGAAAGCCAGAGAAGGTTCTGTGGAGTCCAAATGGGACATTTTTTTGTCTCTAACAGAAAAACTTGTATGAAGGACAACAGGAGAGAGGATGTTAGTAGACTGCCTCGCCCCCACAGTCACACATTGAGGTGGAAGCTTAATGGTTTGTGGTTGTTTTGGAGTAGGGAATGTTGAAGACTTATTCCTCAAAGGTGAAAGGAATCCTGACTCAACATGGCAACCATTCCAAACTTCAATACCATGCAATTCATGGTGGAACCGATTTCAAAAACATGTCATCTGGAGTGATATTTATCATGGAACCGCCTGCCCAGTCACCACTTCTAAATCCTACTGAACTGCTCTGGGATGAAGTGGATCGCAAGAAAGGAATCGCCAAGTAGCGAAGAACATCTTTGGTAAGTGTATCGCAATTTTGTTTAATCTTCACCTCGCACTTTGAGCACATTTTTTATGATTAAACTTGAATACACGATTGGGCTGTTGCTATCGATTTTTTTTAGCAAACGTGGATCTACTGATTATTCCCAAGACTAATCAAGTAATCAGAGAAGAAGTAGTTTTCTTTATTAAAGAGCAATACAAGTCTCTGGAAAAAAAAAAGAAAAAAATGTCATTTGTTTCCTTCTTAGGAAAATTAGCATTTTTATTGCTGAAATTGCATACAAAAATATCTGTGAAAAACTAAACCCGTTTAGTGCATTTAATTGCCATCTTACATCTAAATACAAAAATATAAATATAAATGCATTTTAGATTTCTCTGAAGAAAACAGTAAATGCACTTTTGTTGTTGTTTAAAATAATAGTCTTTTTCTTTGACCTGAATCTAATGGAAGCCATCGTTTAATGCCATTCAATTCTATTGATTGTAGCCAATTTTTAATGTATAAAGCTTTCTGGCACTACAGAGGGGGTGACCCGTCGGAATTGCGAGAAATAAAGTCGGAATTGCGAGAAAAAAGGCATAATTGCAAGAAAAGAATAACTAGGCAAACTTTTTATTGAATGTGGCGGAAACAGGCTTCTATATAAATCTTCTCTTCACCTCTCACAGTTTTTTCCCCTTCTAACATTTTTCATTCCGCAGCATCTTCTGTGTTCCCTGTCCAGAGCACTCCAGAGTTCAGTGGGTGGTGCGTCAGTAATAACGGTCCGTGGGAAAGGCAGTGCTCCATGTGTAGTTGAATAGACTAAATGAAGCATGTTATTTCGACTCGATTAATTTTTGTAATCGAATTTCTAATCACGTTACTCAAGGAATCGTTACAGCCCTAATTAAAAACAATGCCAAGGGTATAACAAAGAAAACACAGAGTTAGCGCAGTGTCACTGTGGCTACTCACATTAGACCAGAAATATGATTTGCGTAAAACTTTCAAGCACTAGCGCTGGAGAAAATGGCTAGCGCTATAGATTCTTTATCATTTTATCTCCAGCTTCAAGAATTTCTCTTAAAAGGAGAAAACCCTGACAATTCCACATATGAAGGATGGGAGGAATGAAGACATGCTGAAATATTTACCACATTTAAGTAGATCATATCTTTAGAAAATTACATATTAAATGTAAAACACACACACATTTTCATTTGTGCCAATTTAATCAATATGATAAAAAGTGCTATTGCATTAATTTAATTTATTCTATTTTATTTTTGATACAATATTATAAATATTACTTTATATATTATTGAGTAAGGCATATTAGTAGGCATGTAAATTGTTCAAATGTTAATGATAACAAATAATAATAATAATAATAATAATAATAATAATAATAATAATAATAATAATAATAATAATAATAATAATAACTGCGTTAAATATATATATCTAGTTAACGCAGTTATTATTACTAATTTGTTTCACTGATTTTCCCGGTCTCTCACGAATAGACCAAAAAACTTATAGGGAATTGTTGATAAAGTTTTATGTTGAAATAATGAAATTATTATTAAGTTGTATTATTATTAAAAATAGAATTATTAATTAGAAAATGAGTTAAAATGTTAATAGAGTACAGTACTGTATAAATAAAATAGCATTTTTTAAACAGCCACATTTAAGTTTTTGTTTGGGAATGGATTTGTGAAGTTACTGCTTAACTCAAAAAAAATGTTGTTTTTTTTCTCCCATAGGAATACTACTCAGAAAAATTATTTGTTTGCAATGCACATTATCCAGAAAAAAACATTGACGTTATGGAAAATTTGTCCCCCAGTAAAACAAAACACAGCATGAAAACATTAATGTATACCTGGAGTACTTTTCTAATGAGAAACTTTCTAACAAAAGAATAAACACATATTTAGTTGATAGTTTTGGTAGTTTTACTACATAGGAAAGAATTCCCCAATCAAATAACGTTTTTGTTTATTGTTTACGGGGTCACAGGGTGACAGCATGTTTTCAGCCTCATCGTCAAATGCAAACACACTTTAAACCCTTAGATTTCATCAGGACAAAGAAATCATGCAAACACAAATTACTATAAAAGCATTTTAATAGAAAATAAAGTGTTGTGAAATTAGAAAAACGTCCAAATGTTTTTTATTAGGGGACATTTTTCCATTGTGATCATATAATACCACCACTATCACTACTCCCACCAGGAAAGGAGTTGAGTTGAGATGTGGTGGAAGAGGACTCAAGATTGTGCAATAAAACAAACACATTTCCATGCTTATTGTAAATTAGGGACATGACGTGTCCATATTTAGTTTTTTTTTTTTCAAAAATTATAATTAAAATTCTTAGAACTTTGATATAAAGACACAAATGAAAATCTGAGTAAATTTGAATGTATACAGTTTGACTTACTTAAATAAAAAATGTCCTAGGGCACAATGAAGACAGGGAATTGGGTGAGTCTTTATGTCGGATTGAGTTGATTAATGATCTTCAGGTCTACCACATCCGCTAGACTAGCCATGCTATGGGTTAAACAATGAAACTGAACACCAAAAAGTGCCACATCACAAATCTCTCGTGAGACAGATGATCGTTTTTTATTATGATATTATGAACCTACCAACAATGTCATTTTGAATTACAGTTTTGTAGGTATGAATTAGATTTTCTATAGGTATAAGTAGCTGAGTTTTGTATGGTAAAAGTGGTCTAATATGGTTAGAGATTAACCGCGGTGTTATTGTTACTCCTTTTAACACTCCACGTTAATCTATATTTCCCGGATGACTAGTCTATTAATAACTATATCCATTTTCAAAAGAAAGCACATTATTTGCTTCTTTAGCAAGAAGTAGTGGTGGTGGATGGTGGTGGTGGTGGATGGGTGGGGAATCAATGAACATAAAAAAAAGGTGGAAGCACTTAGTTTCCGACAATGGAAAGAAAGCCCAGTGTTGAATGATTTCCTCGTGCAAAAAAAAGGCTCCTTCCCCTCCTCTCAAGGGTTTCACATACATTTATCTAAAACAGGGGGTCCCTAATCTTTTTTTTTCTACCAACGGCTAAAAATCATACTTTAAAAAAAAAAAACGTTCTCGCAGCCATATTTGAATTTGTTTTGGTTCATAATGAGGACAAATATAATGTTCTTTCAAAACAGCAGAAATCATTCACACGCGCAATATTGAATTCCAATGTGTTTGAACGTTCAAAATAAAACAACTGAAAGTCCTGGTAAATGTTTATAATGGCATTTTAACGACCTCCCCCAAACACACACACCCATACACACACTTTATATATATATATATATATATATGGCGTGGTGGGCCAAATCATAGTTTACCCCTGGCCCTAGTTTGGGCATCTCTACAATTAAACGAACATTTTATATAATCTTAGCCTCACCTCTTACAAGCACGCGAGTAGAGTCAAATAGCGGAGTCAAATAATAGAGTCAAAAAAATAGACTTAAAGTTGATCTTAAACACAGCAAAAGCCTTGGACAAGGACAATGGGTGAAATTACTATTTCGGCGATCGCTGCTCATCTGATTTTTATCTCGTCACAAATCACAGAAAGATTTGAAAGTTGAAGTTGGGAATCACGTGACTAGGGCTCACAATATGGACGAGAAATAATAGTAGCGGCTGGGAGGTGACGCCGGTGGTGTGTTTTGGATCAAGCTTTGGTCTGGTTTGGTGTGATCCCCATTCAAAAGAGCCGAGTCGGGGCATTGTGACTCTGGAAGAAAGAAAGAAAGAAAGAAAGAAAGAAAGAAAGAAAGAAAGAAAGAAAGATAGATAGATAGATAGATAGATAGATAGATAGATAGATAGATAGATAGATAGATAGATAGATAGATAGATAGATAGATAGATAGATAGATAGACACATAGAAATGTAAAAGAAATGAAAAAGTAACCCTACTGGAATGAACAGAGTTGTTGATGGGATTACATCACTGATTGCTCTCTGCCAGAAGACCCCTGGTCTAGAAGGATGGATTTTATTCGGAGGTATTTCTGTCTATTGTTCATTACTCTCATGAGTTATTGCAGCTCTGGGAAAAGGTCAGTGGTTGTGCGCTCGCGCTGAATGGACGTTAGAATAATAAAGTAGTTCTCATTACATTACAGTGCAATTATTATTCATATTTATATATATATATATATAACTCACATGCATAGACATTTTAAGGAAAATGGGGGTCTTCTATGTGTGGCTATGTTTTGTTTTTCTTTAACATTTTAGAAAATATATCACGTCTCTTAGAAAAGTTGATTTGTATTTGTTTGTTATATTTACAGTTTCGCTCACAGCATTTTGAAATTCATTTTAGAATGATTTTTTTCAGGATTTTAATCCTTTAGCACTATTTTCCTTTTCCATCACATGTTAATGTTAATCTCGGCGTGCTTCTGGTTTGCAACACACGTTAGGCTGAAGGGTGTGTAAATAGGCTTCGTCCCTGAAGAACAAATCAAAAGAAGGAGGATAAAACTCAGAGGCGCATCGGTGCCTCGTTTTCTGTGGAAGTCTGCAAAAGGGGAAACGAGGATCTAAAGCCAGACGGAGTTGGATTCGGGAGCGCGCGCAACTGCGCCGGGGTCACGGCGCTCGAGCGTTGATTTATGGGCAGGGGGGATTCTGAGCAGCTGCTGGTCACGAGCTAATGACTATTCGATCCAAATAGTAGAAAGAAGGAAGAAATAAGGCTAGACAGATAGATAGATAGATAGATAGATAGATAGATAGATAGATAGATAGATAGATAGATAGATAGATAGATAGATAGATAGATAGATAGATAGATAGAGCTAAAAAAAAGAATAGAAAAAGTGAACGTAGTTGGAATTGGTACTTTATAGGTGTCCTTATTAGGTATATATATTTTTTGCAGATAGCAAAATGCTCAGATTAAAATAATTTCCAATACTAATTGTAATAATAATAATAATAATAATAATAATAATAATAATAATAATAATAATAATAGTAATAATAATAATATAATTGTTGTTGTTGATGTTGCTGTTGTTATTATTATTATTATTAGTAGTAGTTGTATTAATATAATTGTTGTTGGTGTTATTATTATTATTATTATTATTATTATTATTATTAATAACATAATTGTTGTTGGTGATGGTGTTGCTGTTATGATTATAATAATAGTAATAATATTAATAATAATAATAATAATAATTATTATTATTATTGTTGTTGTTGTTATTGTTGTATGTACACCTAATAATAATTAAAAAAAGATATAATATTTAAGTCTATTCGATATTTTTATTTATATGCCATGTTTTGGGAGCATCGCTAAGGTCAAAAATATATGAAACTTTCCATTTCCGTTTTATTTCTCCAGATTCGAATGAAACGGAGCTCTGAACGCGCATCCAACACGAGATCAAATCCAAACACATTCAGACTGCGGGTTAAAGGTGAGATTTGTCTATTAAAAATGAATTTTATTTTTGATTATTTTTTTTAGATTCATAGGCCATATTAGGAAAATGCACCCCCCACCCCCACCCCTCTTTCTCCAAGTCTTTATTTATGGTTAAAACAGAGGTCTCTTTCCCAGCGTGTTAACAATTAGCAAGTCAGAAACCCCTGAACAACAATTATAATAAAAAACAATGGAGTAAATAATTAACCACATTTTTTGTTCACAAGTGCTGAGTCTATGATTTCAAAAAGTGCACACTCGTGGATTTTTAGGTTTCCACGCAATCAGCCTACGCGGTGCTCCTCTCCTGATCGTCTTTATAATGCATGAGGTGGCAACCTAACAAGAGTTATTTTATTAATGACAATATATTCAATTTTATCCAATATTGGATATCATTTTTACAGTGTTTTTCGACAATACATATGATTTCCCATCTATCGATTTTTCTTTCAGTCTATTTGTTCTAAAATGTAAACACGCCATGCCAATATATCATTCATTTCTTCTGATATCAGTTTGAGTCTGTTTTGAAAATGCGCGTTATTCTACACTCGAACACTCTGCACTGCGCGCTCTTTAATAGGGACGTGTTTTTTTCTGTTTCATTTGGTTTTCATTTGTTTTTTTTTTTCTGCATGCGTTGGCATTCTGTTTCTATGCAGTGTTGGATGTATGAGTGTCTGTGTGTCTATGTGCATGGTGTTGTTGGTGGGTTTAAATGTGCACCCTGGGCCTACCTGAACATCTAAAAGAAAAAAAAAAGAAAAAAAAAAAAGAAAGGCGGTTTGTGAGCTTCCTTCAGCACGAGTCACCCGACGCTTTTGTTCCAGTTTCAGCTTCCAGAGCACCTGAAAGGGCTGTTTTTCCGACTGCACTTTTTCCTCCGGAGCCTTTGAATGAGAGCAACTCGCGCAGAACTGTGCGCTGATCGTCGCGAGCAGAGGTAAGAGAGCGACAAGCCGCATGTTTAATACCCGACTTTGTGATTTATGGCCGCGCGACTTAAATCTCGGTTCAGGGAGAGTTCACACACACACACACACACACACACACACACACACACACACACACACACACACACACACACACACCAGATTCCTCTAGTTCGGCGGCGGGGGTCTTCACAGTTTGCGGCTCGGGCTTCGCGTGGTTTCAGCTGTTAATTCTCGTTTTTATTATTATTATTTATTCATTTCTAATTTATCAGAATCATCATAATACGCGTGCAATACCACCATATTTATTTATTTATTTATTTATTTATTTATTTTATTATTATTATTTTTTTTTTATTTAGTTGGTTAGTTAGTTAATGCACTTCCCTCAAAAATTGTGTTTTGTTCAGATGATATTACAATCATGCCCAGTATTGTTTTTAACAATGAACAATATAGTATTTATTATCTTGTTTTAATTTGTATGTGGTAGTCAATTAATGTTTGCCTTATACATATATTAAATGTATTAATTATAATAATAGTATATAAATAATAAAATCTAATTCAATTGTATATATATATATATACACATGCAATTTCTTTATCTATGATGGTTAAATATATTAAACCTACATGTACGGTTACTAAGCCTCACTTGCTCACAGACCCCCACTCCCCCTCACTCTCTCTCTCTTTCTCTCTCTGTCTCTAACCTGGTAACCCTCATACATCAACCGGTGGTGTATGCGGCGACAGCAGGCATTATTATGAGCTGCTAAGGAAAGGTTCACGGCGTGGTCAAAGAGACTCACGGCCGCTGGTTTTTCAGGTTTCTCAGAGGAGCTCTATCCATCTTTGTTGGCCGTTCGCAAACGGAGGTCGTTATGGTGTCATGGGCAGCTGTGGCGAGCCGCAACCCAGCCGGGTTGAGAGCGAGAAAAGAGAAAATTCTTTAGACCTTCACAGACATATCTATAGACACCAGGAGAATTGCAATATTTCAAAAGAAAATGTTTAGGAGAAAGCAGCTAATGCATCAATTGCCTTTCATCCATTTATTTAGGAAGTCTCAGTTCGGTTGCTATGTACTGTATAGAGAGCAGTTCCATAGGTTTACGTTCATGTACTAGTTGTCAGTATTTACTACTGTTACCCTTGGCCAGAAGGTAAGTGGCAAGTCACCCTTCAACATCTCTCTCCACTGTCAGCCAGGCTTTGAAAAGTAAGATGGATAGGGCCGATTTCACTCGCCTGTCGTATCTCTTCTACTTTAGGTGCACCCCAGGGGCCTATTGGAAGAGAGGCGTCACGTGATAACATCGTGCAAATGTTCTTCTACGATGGTGTCAAGACCCTGTCAGCTATTAAAATAAGCATTGGGAAACGGCAAAATGCAGAACGCGACCTACTGTGACGCTTTGGCCGTTTACCGTGGCTACTCCAATCAACGGGCGAATGGATTTAGCTACGATGGAAATCAGAACTATTTCTCAGCCCTTCAAGTGGAAAGCGATGACCAACGACCTGCCTGTTCCTTGCAGTCATCAACTGGCCCTGACACGTTTCACAAGGCTGATGTGTGCTCGCAGAACAACGCCACACGAGATACACCCGGACCCAATGATCGACTGTCCCCTGATAACCTGAAGCAAAACTCCAGCAATGAGCAGGCCGTAAAGAACGGAGGACAAGGTTCAGGAACGTCAGCCACCATGAAGCAAATATTCCCTTGGATGAAAGAGTCGCGTCAGAACACCAAACAAAAAACAAGTAGGCCTATCACAAGTTCAGGTGATGACCACAATAAGCCCAATAATCCTCTTCAAACACACATAACCCTACACATGGCCCTGCATTAGTGCAATGTAATATTGTGTGTGTGTGTTTAAACCTCACACAACAAATCATTTATTTACACTTATGTGAAAAAAATATTGTACTTACTATATTTTGGTATATTGATAAAAACTAATCTGAAAATGTGCAGTAACTCAGTCATCGTTTTCTACACTTCTACTTCAGATGTCTAGATTCTGGCAGTAGGCCTCTGTGTTGTGTGTGTGTGTGTGTGTGTGTGTGTGTGTGTGTGTGTGTGGTGCTGCTTTACGACTACATTTAAACTGGTAATAGCAAACACATTTACTGGCTTTGCAGAAGAACATCGAAGTTCTGATACAAAAAAAAAAAAAAAGCGAATCGCTGATTACAGCCGAGAACAAAAACCCTTCTGATTTTCTCTTTTTTTTACTCGTTTTAGATCTGCACAGGGTCTTAAAATCTTCCACGGGTTTTAGCGAAGGTTTTTACGGCGGTGGTCTAGGCTAAAATCAGTTGACTTTATTGTAAAACGTGTCTGATTCGAGACATTGCTAAATAATCCGATAAAAACTATTTGGAAATAGATGCAAGTTTCAGAAATCAATTATTATCGTCAATTTCCCGAAACTCAAAAAAATCTTATTAGACGATAAAAGAATACAAATGAGATTTTTTGACAAATAAAGACAAATAATATTTTCTCAATAAACATATGTTGAGTAATACATCATACTCCTGGGCAGAGAGAGCTGATAGTAAAGAACATTACTGATATAAAAAAAATCACGTGTTAGTAATTGCATTCAGATTTGTATTAGTTTTTTTATAGAGAGATAGAGATTTTTATATCAGAGTTTTGATTTTTTATGTAAGAAAACATGAAGCCAATTGGCTTTTACTGATCACCAATAGTACTATTTCATGTGCCTAGGTTCTGCCTAGGTTCAAATATTTAATGTACTGATACACACCTAGATGGCTTAAGCATCTTAGACTGGAACAGACAGTCTACCTTCTGTGGAGGTAAATAACAGGTGATGTTTAGTTGTGTATCTCTGGCTTGTAATGACTGCATAAAGCCAGGAACTTACTCACATCAACAAACTTTTCCAGACTTGCAGCTCTAGATTTTTCACATTTTTTAAGATTTCTTTGTTTGTATAGATGTTGGATGTTTTGCGAGGGTGTGTGTGTGTGTGTGTGTGTGTGTGTGTGTGTGTGTGTGTGTGTGTGTGTGTTGGGTGTTCTTCCTCATCAGCGAGATGAGATGATGCCCAGTTGTGTGAAGTTCTGCTGATGAACATGTCCAATCTAAAACCTTCCACTTTACCCCCTAATTAAGTCCTTTGTTGTGATTAAGTTGTGCTTTGGATTGTTGTTTTGCTGTATGATGACGTTCCTCCTGCTTAGACTCTTTCTGCCGCTCCATTATGTGTTCCATCAGTAGTAAAGATTAGTAAATCTGTTGCAAAAGCAAGCCAAACAAGCCTAGTCCATGACACTACCACCACCATGCTTTACCCGTGAGGTCATATGTTCTGGATCCTGACCAGATGGTTTTCTTCTCCATATTTTGCCTTACCTTCTTGGTTTCAGACCTTTTGTACCTCGTGAATTCCAATCTGACCTAATTTTTTTGCTTCGAACAGTAGACCGTGGGATCTGCAACCCCTTGTCCTGTTGATGTTGTTGTTGATTTGGTTGGTGCTTCTGCAATGCCTTTGTTTCTATAAACAGCTCACTGGTCTTCACGTTGTTTATCCTTTATAACAACAAATCCTGTTTTCACACGTGAAACCCAGGGATAGAAAAAAGAGTAGACATTCAGAACCTTTAAATAATCCAACCAGGGCAAAAAGAAACACCTGCAAGTCCCATTTATTTCATCATAAGGTACCATGTTCCCAGCCGGTGTACATTTAGATACCTGAAACATAAAATACCTTCTACACCAAAAAAACTATGACCTATTTTCTCACTATTGAGTTCAAAATGTGTTCAATGTAAAGCAAAAACAAAACAATTGGTCTTCCAATTGGGTTTTTTCAAAAAAAGCATCAATACATTGGCTCCATGACTCAATGTATGTCTATGTATTGAGTTATTTATTTGATTTTAGAACATACGATGATAACATGCACATAATATTAAATTGTTATTGTGGACTGTACTGATCGATCCTCCTTCCTTCCTGTGTTTAGAAAGCTGTTCAAGAGACAAAAGCCCAACCGACTCTCAGGCCTCTAAGCGTGCACGTACAGCCTACACCAGCTCACAGCTCGTTGAACTCGAGAAAGAATTCCATTTCAACCGCTACCTTTGTCGGCCACGACGGGTGGAGATGGCGAATCTGCTCAACCTCTCCGAGCGCCAAATAAAGATCTGGTTTCAAAATCGTCGAATGAAGCACAAGAAGGATCAGAAGGGACAGTCACCAGATAGTCCAGTTCTTCCAACGTCAGGCTCTGCGGCTGAGGGAGGGGGATATGGAAACCCAATACATTCGATGCCGTACAATGCATTGTCCCCGTCAGCATATAGCAATGCTCAGAGGAACACCTACAGCCTATCCACAGCATATCCACAAACTTTAAGCGGTATGTTTAACTGCCCGTCTTCACAAAAGGCATACCTGGGGACCGGTTCTGCCATGCCTGAGAGCGACACGCACCATTTCCCAGGTAACAATCACTTCGGAGTGCAGGCACAGGGCAGTAGCGGATATGTAGGTGCTAATGGAACCTATGTGGATAGCATTGGCAGCACTGGGAGCTCGATTTATGACCTCCCTCAAACTGCTTATGGCAATATAGACTACAACAGTTCCATCAGTATTGGGAACGACCATCATGATGGAGCACCGGAAAGCTCTCAGTGTGCATACTCAGACTTTACAGCTCACTACTCTCAGGGAAAAATCCAAGAAGCACCTAAACTGACACATCTGTGACAACATGGTGTCTTTTTATTTATTCACTTGCATACATGCTGCTGAACTCAATTAACCAAGTGTTCTTCTAAGGCCAAACATATGAGGTCTGACTTTTCCAGGAGGATGCGGTTTTTCCGCAAACTGTTATGAGGCTCACAATTGGAATAGGAATTTTCCCTTATTTAAAGTAGGAGAGCCAAATACCCCTGTGCTCAAAGTCAGTTCCATGAAGATATGCTTTACATTAAATGGAGTGGAAGTCCAATCTCAGATTATAGAGCGCTGACATCGACACCTTTGGGATGAATGTGAATGCTGACGGCACGCCAGACCTCCTTGTTAACGGACTTTTCCAACACCCTCCACAAGCACAAATTGGGACTGAATGTGAAATGTGAAAAAGCAAACCTTTGGCGTAGACGTTTTATCTTCTTTTCAATTGTCCTTTGTTTAATATAGTGTTGTGTTTTGACAGACGGATTCAGTGTTTTCATTAAAAAAACATTTTTGTTTGCATCTTACATCTTTAAACAGGGTATAGTCCAAATGTTTTGTTTACATTCCAAATGTGAAAGATAGTTCTGCTGCTCTACAATCACAGGTTTATAAAGCCATTACTATGATAGTCATGTTTTAGTTCCCTACTGTTCTTATTACTGTTCTTTTTTACACATTATCTCTACCAATATGTCCTGGACACGGTGGAAGACACAAAATACAAAGCTGCAGGACAGAGAAGACATAATAAATAACAATTTTGTGTGAACTGCCATTAACTTTATTCAGATATGAAGATCTAAAAAAGTTCACTGGACATGCGATATCAATAAAAATGAGCATACTGTTTATGATTTATCGTTTATCTGTGAGCTGCAGAGAGATATGTAGTCCTGTATTAGAAGCAACAGCTCTATATTATCAATGCATATATCTTTTTTTTTTGGTGGACAGAAATCTGGCAGTAATCTAGTCAGCTGTTCAGTAACAGTGAGCATGTGCTGAATGTTGCCCCTGAGTCCTGTTTTTTTGGCAGCCATAAAAGGAATATGGTGTCCGTTCTAATCCATCGCGCTCAAGGATTGTTTTCTGCGGGTTCTGAGATACTCACAATGGATGTGAACTGTGGTTATATGAGTTTCCATTTCCTGTCAGTATGAAACCAGTCCTCTGGTGGTTCTCTGGTGGCTCTGTACAACTGCCACTCATTGGATTTGTTTTTGTTTGGTTTTACTGAAATACTTCCAACCATGTGTGATTTACTGAGGTCGCATGGTTCCCCTGGTCCTGATATTTCATTTAATCGTTTCATGGATTCAATGTACAATTATTTTGCTCACAAAGATAGAAAGGAATAAAAATGTGTTTACTGAGTTGATTGGACTCTTGGGCTTTTCTGTAGAGAATGGACCATAGGGTTGCCGTGATGATGCACATCATATTGTGCGATTTTCCTCCATTTCAGTCATATAAGTACAGTAAAAAATATAATAAATGCTTTCATATACAATATTGTATCTATTCCATACATGGGTGTGGCCTTGGTGCTGGACCTTCAACTGCATTTTGGTTTGAAAAGCTGGACTTATTGCGCAATGACACGTTTGCTAAAGTTCTCTTGTGGTTTTTTTTCGAAGTTGTGTGTTGTGTGTGCACACAATTCCATTATAAAGACCGGCCCCAGGAATGTCATCGTCTCATCAGTTAACAAAAGCGTAGTTTCCTGTTTAAGTGGTTTGAGTTGCCATTGGCAATGCGGTGGGAGAAATCAGATTTTTTACACAAGATAAGGTTGTGTTCTTTTTGTCTTCTTTCGGTTTTCCTGTACAATTAAAAAAAAATCAGCTTTTGTGATTAAAGCGAATCAGTAAAATAAAGAACCAATCGTTGTTTGTGTGTTTTATTTTTTTATTGTGCAGTATTTACATTTTGAATCAAAATGCATTTCTGCTACATGAGTAAAAAGGCAGGTTAATTGTTTAAAAATATATATTTATATATTCATATTTTACATATAGTATTTTGAATTTGTATATAATCATATATTTGTTATACAGTGTCAAAATTGTGTACAGAGATTTTATTTATGGTATTAAGTGTAAACAAGCTGTCAGTATATTACTGTAAATTATTACCAATACATTTTACATGGCAGAATAATTAAAATCTCTAAATCTAAATAAATATTTTTTGTTCAGTGTATAATTACATTTAGATAAAAGTCAAACTGAAATTCTAATTCAAATAAATAAATCTGGATGTTTAAATTAGAAACTCGTCTCAGCAAACATGACAATATCTATTCCATTTTCCTGCTTCAGTAAAATAATAAAGTGAATATTTAATGTCTATTAAATTATTATGAAAAAATATATAATTTATACATTTATAATGATGTTATAAAATTGTAGAAATGCTTCGTTGTGAGATTTCTGTCTGCCGTACACACATGGAAAATAAAATAAAATATTCATCGAGCAAAAATAAAACAAAATACAAATAAAATCTAAATATGAATGGAAATTATTACAAATAAAAAAAGGAATTATTCGACTTGTTTTAAAGTATAATTTACTCTCCGTTTATTTTTTAAAAGTAGAAGAAAGAAAGAACAAAAGATTACATTATTGATGTGGGAACAAAAAAAATCAGCAAATAAATAGAATACTTAAAAAAAAAGAATTGAAAGCCTTGAATTGCAGCATTTATATGATATAAGGATGTGGTTAGTGTTAAACATGCAGTGTGTGATGTTCGGTCATTTCTTGCATGTTGGTAAGTCGAGGTCTTGGAGAGGCCTCGTTCCTCCGAGCAGAATCATCCATTACACTGTGACAGGTTCTCCGGTTTCTGGGAGTGGAGAGGAATTTACAATCAAACCTTCTTCTGATGTTCAACACTAAAAAAAAACGGTGCTGAATTTCATTATTATTATTGCACGTGCAGAATAAAAAAATTGCATCCGAATTTTATATAACTGTTATTCCTGTTATATATATATACCATTATATAACTGAATTTTCATTCAAAGATTTACAATGCAGTCAGCCTGATTATTAAAATACATAGTACATTAAAAAACACACCATATTTTGCACTGTTTTCTTCTTCTTCTTTTATTTTTTTTTTTTTTACAATTTCAGCCAGAGCAAGATCGCGCACACAATCAAGCGCGCACGTGTATCATACATTATATTCCCCAGAAACAACAACAACAACAACAACAACAAAAAGATATTTATTATTTAGAAAGTAAAATCTGATTAAATGCATTGTTGAATAATGAAGGAAATACTTGTGTCGTGATTTCAATGCGCGCGCAAAATCCCTGCGCAAAAATCTCTTAAACCAAAAATTCCGCTTTAAAACGTTCACAACTAAAAAAAACAAAAAAAAAACAAACAAACAAGAAAACATTGGATTTCGGAAAGAACATGTACAGAAATCTGACACACACGTAAATAAAGCTGGAATTGATAACTCACCGTTTCTATATCCAGCCTCTGATATTGTTTTATCCGCATTGAGAATGAAATAAAACAGGAGAGAAATCCTGGAGTATCTTCTTCTTGTTTCTGGTTGGATTGCTTCTTGTGCAGAAGTTTAGAGAGCTGAAATATGTGGTGGGAGCGAGATCCTGTCAGACCTCTTGGAGAGCAAGATTGATCACGCGCAGCTTTTTCCTGACTCTTTGTTTAGTGTATAAGCACCAGAACTGCAAAACGGCCCGCGCGCCTTCCATTCACCCTTTAAAACACCACACACACACACACACACACACACACACACACACACACACACACACACACACACACACACACACACACACACACACACACACACACAGCATCTGCTGCTAATGTGATTTAGCAAACACAAAATTCTTGCGAATGCGGTTTTATAAAAAGTATTAAACATCGGTGTTATAATGCATTAACATCTACAATCTCACAGTTACTAACGTGCTTTCACTGATAATTCTACTGCAAAGAACATGTATGTGGTTATGGACAATTGTGTTCATTGAAAAACAGTTTGCAATGCGCTTTATAATAAAAAAGGTAAGAAATATAATCGACAAATTGTAGAATAAAATCGATGTATCTGTAGCATATCCTTTAATCGAGGTGGCCATTAATTTTGATTGTAAGTTGTAAGTTTTTTTTTCGACAGTGCTTCTCACGGCCCCGTTATACGCATTCCCTAACCCAAATCCCTGGAAGCAGCCTCACGGTTCTTCTGCTTCCCTGCCGCAGACAATAAAAAAAAGCGTGAGGACGGAGGAGCCTACAGTTCCCACCCAAGAGTGGAGGAACCCGAGCAGAAAGCCCACAGCATGCACGACCTGATAAATGATGCGTAAAGGACTGGAAATGAAAGAGCTGGAAGACTATCTTTACCACATTTCTGTGACATCAAAACGACTCAAACCCATTCGAGTCCATGGATCGTTGGCCGATTTGTTTACTTTTCAGATGTTCCGATCATTTCGATATGAAACACAAGTAAGAATAATCTGGAGCTGCTCTGGATTCAGTAATGCAATCTAGTACCGTAGCAAACAGAACTCTCTCTCTCTGTGTGTGTGTGTGTGTGTGTGTGTGTGTGTGTAACCAAAGATAACATGCGTAAATGTGAGATATATATAATTTATGCCTACTATTTTTTTTTTTATAAAAGGAACACTGCTTCTTTTCCAGGCTCTCCAGAGCTCAGAGGTTGGGCATCGTCGTGCGTCTGATCACCGCATACACCATCACACAGCTTCTGGAGTTGGAGAAGGAGTTTATAATAAGGGTCGCCAATAAAGCTTTGGGTATGTTATTGAACAGAACTGAACTCCATGTTAAAGTGTTCCTTCACAACCGTCCAAGGAAACACAACAGCAGCCAAGGAAGCCAAGAACATTCAAAATGAAGATGTTTTTGAGGAATAAAGATGTAGTTTAAACACCACTCAGGCATTGAATGTGATACTCTATTGCAGTTAGTGCCTGTAGGACCACAAAATGCCCAATATTTATTTATTTATTTATTTATTTATTTATTTATTTATTTATTTATTTATTTATACAGTTTCAGGTCTCCACAGAAGATTTTAAAAGCGAATTTAGTCATTATTCTTCTTTAACAGCACATCTGGGCAGCCTGAAGACCTCCCCACGGACAACATCTGTACCCTAGTGTATTTTTTTCCATAGAATCTGATCAACAGAATCACAAGAACAATGGAATATTTTCATCTGGTGTACGGTTTTGTTTTTTTTTTTTTTTTCAAAATAAATGATAATTAAATAACTGTATTCACAAATATCCCAAATGAACAGATGTTTATTCGCATGGAGTGAACTGGAATCCTTTCTTTCATTTGGTTATTATTCATTCAAACACTTTAAGCACATTTTTCAGCTTTAAGAGAGTTTGTAGTAGTGTTTAAACACTCCAACACTACAAATACACGAGTTTATACTCAGTAACTGTATCAATCATGAACCCTCATCATGCTCAAAAGGTTTCATTGATAATAAATAAAATCCAAAATATGATCTGAAATTGTAAAACACTGCATGGGGGGCTGTTTTCTCGAATCCTTGCATGAGTGGGAGGGAAATGCCTGTTTCATTTCCTGCCAAACTCATAAATCAACCTCTTTCATGCGACCTGACAGCAGGAGACAATAGCAGAAGACCATGCAGAATAAAAGCCAGTCATTTTGATCTCTTTTTATATTTTAAAGTAATTGATTATTATCAACAGTACATTTTCTTAAATTATTATTATTATTATTTGTTTTATTTGTTGACTCGGTCATTCGGTCATTTCAACAGACTCGGATCATTTTCATTTCCAAAACTAAACTGTTCGTAAGTGAGTTACCATGGAAACGAATGATTTTAGCCAGACCTGCTGTCTAACGTCTTCTATTAGCCATGTAGTGTGCTTTTGAGAGTACCGTCGGGTGGAAACAAAACTCAGTAACAAATGTTCCGTCATAATGCAGAAAAGCATACACAATTTTATAACAACAATAATAATAATAATAATAATTATTATCAGTCTCTAATTTACATAAATACAGTGCAGTATAGATTAAATATTTTGTTTTGTATGATTTTATCACTGATTAAGTGTTTTTGGACTTTTGACTTAGATTATATTAGAATGATGTAAATTGTTGTTTAAATAATTGACTGGTTTTTTTTTTATTATACGCTCTTTTAAATTTACAACGTATTTTGCAGTCACTTTTTTTTATTATTTTTATAGCTGAAGCGAAGTTATAGTCCTCGGTTGTAGCTACAGGGAAATTCCGGCTGGGATTAGCGGAAGGGCGCTTGTACCTTGTGCCCTTTCAGCTGTCCGTTGTGATGACGTCATTTCCGACCTTTAAGACGAGTGATTCGTTTCTTTTCTACTGGACTGCGCATGAGCAAAAGCATTGCAAAAATGTCCCGTATGTTATGTACAGGAAACCGAATTGAGTAGCAGATCTCATGAGTCCTCTGGTCCGAGTTGTATTTTTGTCACGTGACTCCCATAGACGCTACGAAGATGATTAAAGGATGAAATGAAATGCATTTTAATGAACCGAGTCACTAAAAGAATTACTAATAATGATCTCTCAATATCTACTCGTCAACTTGGGGAAGGTTTTCAGCGACCAATCACTGCCCCGTTTCCGGAGTGACGTCAAAACAACATGGCCGCTCACAGAGCGAGGAGTGGAACGCCCTTTTCCTAATTATTTGTTTATAACAGAATACATTTTTTTGGTTTCTGATGTGTTAAATGTTCAATAGGACCTTCTTTCATTTTCTGATTTGGTGTCTTTAGAAGGTGCCACAGATTTAATAAGATATTTAAATAAGGTTACTCAATAAATAAGGTTACTCAAATCTGTTACTCAAATGTTGATGATTTATGGACCTCCCTCTCACAAAATCTTCATTCCAAATACAATAGAAGAACTCATTTTATTTTGATCACAGATATCATCTCTGTAAGCTTCTCTTGAGCAGATTCGATCAACATGGATCTTCATTATGTTCTTTTTGCAATGTTGAAATAATTCTACATTTGTTTCGCCACTGTTCATTCATTAAGTCTTTTTGGTCAGAAGTGATCATGTTTTTATTCATTTGTTGTCAAACAAAACATTATACAATTATCTGAAGCTATTATTTTACTTTTATATGTGCACTCTAAGGATGCCAGAGCTATTCATTGTAAACCCAAATGTAGACTATTTTGTTCTAATATTAAGTACCTCTTTACCTCCTTTAAGGAGAAAAATCTTCCACATCATCATCATCATCATCATCATCATCATCACTCACTCACTCACACACGCACACGTTTTAGTTTGATCATAAAGAGCTTTGTATTTATTCTGCTCCAAGGTTGCCAGAATCCGTGTATTAAAACCATTTGCTGGCCTTCTGCAAATCACAAATATGGAACACTTTTATTCTGTTCTCTCAAAAATAAATAAATAAAAAAAGATTGAGTAAATAAGGATTTTTTTTCTTATTCACAAACATTTTGGGTTGTTTTAAGTTTTGTGCTTGTGGATGTGATTTCTAAAATCTGGCAACCTGTACCCTTTTTCTTTTTTATTATTTTTTTTTCTTTCATTTATTTATTTATTTATTTATTTATATACTCACCATCCACTTTATTAGGAGCACGTGTACACCTGCACATTCAGGCTGATACAGGTCACGAGCTTCAGCTAATCCTAACACCAAAACATCAGCATGAACAACCTTCTACCTTCTGAGAAGAACCTGATGTGGGATTCTTTACCTACAGACTACCTGTGAGCTGGGACAAGTCTGGTCATTTTTCCCTGATTTCTTCAACAAGATGTTTCAGCATGCAAAGCATCTAATCAAAGTATTTTTCTTCATTTTCTGTTAACTTTAGAGATGGTTGTGCATGAGATCAATCGTTTCTGAAATATCAATCCAGCCCATATGGCACAAACAAACCTGCCATAATGGCATGCTAACGGTCACAGAGGTCACACTTTCCATGATCATTCATGACAGGAAGTACAGGTGTACAGATATATATGCAATCAAAAGACCAATGAGTGCGATGATAAACAAACATGCATGTTTTAAATCACAAGATTAAAACATGATTGATATGTTACAGATTTATTCCTGCATTCATAGTGTCACATTTCATTAATTGGGTTTGAGGAATTCTTTCCAAATCCCTATACAATCTAATTCTAATATTGCACCAATAGAGAAATTGGTTATAGACTAAAAAATAGGAATTAATTTCTTAAAGCATTATTTTCCAATTTCACAGTAAACAATACAGTATGGATAGATTAAGTATTTCTCAAACACACACACACACACACACACACACACACACACACACACACACACACACACACACACACACACACACACACACACACACATTTTTCTACCAGAGGGGGGCGCAGCACTTGGTATCTCCTTTAAAGACCTTTAATTCTGCTCTAAGTAAAAACCGGTATTTATATAACTGGACGCTCAAATTTGTTATGATGTTATGAAAATTGTGATCATTTTTAAATGATCGGATAGTTGCACTATTTTTTGAAATACTTTATTATCGTATATTTTAATCACATTTTTCCTCATATTTTTTTTTTATTTATATTTATAGATCCTTTTATTTAAATCCTTTATTTACTGAATTACATCATAGAATTACGTGAACAATGGATTGAGCAATACATATTGAAAATATATATTTATTATATTTAGTGTCTTCAGTACAACACACACACACACACACACACACACACACACACACACGCGCGCGGTTCGAATACGCGTTAAATATAAACACAATACATGTTTATCTGCGTGTAAAGTGTCTTACCTGCCACTGTTCACTACATCTCCACGCTCCTGGCTTCCTCTTCATGCTACAGACCCTTCTAAGACCACTGCTTCATCAGACAGCGAGAAGGAACCAGTAGGTGGACTCGAGGTCAGAATTAGCATAGCGTTACACTGTAACGAGTAACCTGTCCGCGACTGGCTGACCTGCGTCACGTGACCGTCACCGCACATTCATAGCGTTTGTGCGCAGCCTCCCGGACCAGGGCTGTGCGCCGCAGCGTGCGGGTTTTCGCGTGACAGCTGGAGAGACCATGTCAGAATGAATACCTTCTTAGATTTCTCAGTGATGAGCGGCGGTGAAGGGGGTGGCGGGGGCTCGTGCGCTGTGAGGGCATTCCACGCGGAGCACGAAACTTTTCAGTCGTGTTCCGTCACGGTTAATAACTGCAACGCGAACGAGCGGTTCTTGAGTGGCAGAGGGTCTCCGGATTCATCAAATCATTCCCACAAAGGCGCCTCTTTCCAGTCCTCGGGTACACTTTCAATTGCGTATGGAGCGCATCCGAGTTACGGTGCGCAAACTTTCTGCGCCAGTTATAATCATTACATCAATCAGGATTCCGACTCCGGTGTGGGATTAAACCAGTGCGGTTCGCTGGTCTACTCTGGAAACACTGTCGAACCCCCCCACCGGCATCACCCCTTTCTACACGGTTACGCCGGAAACAGCGTTCCCTTACCTGCGCAACTTCAGTTTGCGTCTCCTGCGTACGGTCACGGTCACGGTCAGGATCAGACCAATCTGCTGACGGGATGCTCGAATCCCCTCTCTTCTCTGCATGCGTCCCACCACGGCGCGTGCTGTGCGTCTCTATCAGACGGAGGGTCGCCGGCGCAGACGTTTGATTGGATGAAAGTTAAGCGCAATCCACCAAAAACAGGTGAGATGTCAAGCTAAACGAATTGAAAGTCATCCAATGTTCAAAGAGCATCCATGCTGATGGTTTTGTTTTCATTTCTCCAGGAAAGGTAGGAGAGTATGGCTACGGGGGGCAGGCCAACACCGTCCGAACCAATTTCACCACCAAACAGCTGACAGAGCTGGAGAAGGAGTTTCACTTCAACAAGTATCTGACGCGCGCCAGGCGAGTGGAAATCGCTGCTGCGCTCCAGCTGAATGAGACTCAGGTGAAAATTTGGTTTCAGAATCGCCGCATGAAGCAGAAGAAACGCGAGAAAGAGGGTCTGCTGCCTAAAACCGAGTCCACACCAGGGGATGGAGGAGAAAAGGCTGACATTTCATCCGAGCTTTCCTTCTCTGCGCCTTCAACGCCATCTCCAAGCTCCTCTACCACTGACCCTTACTCCTCGGGTTAACCCTCTGCTTCATACTGAGTCAGACTCATTGGATAAGAAGTTCACTACCATAGATCCAAAGTTGAAGTGGACCTTTGTACCTGGTTCCGGACCACCAGGATTTCTGTCTCTAATAATGATGCAGTGTTCATGACAGTTCTGTAAGATATTAATCAAGACAAAACATTCATTTCATTAAGAAATTTGTGGAGTCAGGATTTAGTGACACTAGAGTAGCTGAAGAACTTTACGCACCACAGCTGGAGTGAGCTATGACGTCACACGCGGGGGAGATGAGCAGTTCCCACTGTAATATTAATGTTTTTTAATAATAATACAAAAATCGTCCATGTAGTACCAGCTCATATCCATCTAATAAGCCGAATGATGAACAGATAAAAAAAAAAAGCATAAAAGAGAAAAGTGTAAAATCTTTGATCAGGATCAGGAAATTTCCGAATCGGAATATCCCCTGTTTTTTTTATTTATTTATTTTACTTTGTGGAAGTGGAGTCGCAGTGTTCCTTCATTAATCCTGAAATCAGAACGCACATTCTGGCAAATCACTGCGCAATAAAGGAACACAGCTTCAAAATTATCATTTTTTATTTTGCTGATCTACTGTATTATTATTATTATTATTATTATTATTATTATTATTACTATTATTACTATTATTAAAATTATTATTATTTTTACTATTATTATTATTATTATTATTATTATTATTATTATTACTATTATTAAAATTATTATTATTTTTACTATTATTATAATTATTATTATTATTATTACTATTATTAAAATTATTATTATTTTTACTATTATTATTATTATTATTATTATTATTATTATTATTATTATTATTATTATTATTACTATTATTAAAATTATTATTATTTTTACTATTATTATTATTATTATTATTATTATTATTATTATTATTATTATTATTATTATATAGAATGTTTCAGCTACACTTAAAGGAATCCTGAATCTTCATCCTGTGTCTCTGGAGCCTTAAAGGCAGTCAAACTATTTTTTTTTATCAGTTTAGTGGCTTTTATTCATATTTGATGTCAGTGTGTTCAGGAATACGGGTCAAAATATACGAAATAAACTACTTTTATTTTATTGTATCATGGCGTCTTTGTATCCCTTTAAATCAAATCCTGCACTAAAGCACATTTAGAAACACTGAAGAGGAATCTGAGGACCCTGTGCGCTTTCATGGCACCTTCACTGGTTTCTTTAATGCATTGATTAGCTTGTCGATACTGTCATCATCAGGAGGAACGTGCTCTCCTGCTCCAGTGGACCCCGTCCCAGCGGAGGAATATTGGCATCCTGTGATTTCTTAATTCGTGAGAGAGAGAAAGAAAGAGAGAGAGAGAGAGAGAGAGAGAGAGAGAGAGAGAGAGAGAGAGAGAGAGAGAGAGAGAGAGAGTGGAGTGGTGAAAGGAAAAAGCCGCATTAACACTTAACAATAAAAACAATGTAGGGAAATTCCTGTTAAGTCTCTATGGGTTTTTAGAAGCATCTAAGATCTTCCTCAAACTTTGAAGAGAAGAAATGATGAAAGCTGTCAGAGGCTGAGCACCACGCTCTAAATTCTGTCTGATGCACAAGCATTTAGGACATGCCACATCTGGAACATCTGCCACGGTGTTGCCGCAGCATTGTTCTGCTGTAGTGACCAAACAAAGAAGAATTTTATACTATACCTCGTGCCACCAGTGTCCACCTGAGCTAATGTGTGCAAATAATACAATCAATAAAATAAAATAAAATAAAATATTTACAAGTAAGTCTTCAGTATAATTATCCACATGTTGTGTTCTGCTGCTGGACAAACCATTGTGCTGCAAAACATCTGGTTCACTCATTTTAAAGTTCATCGTTAGATTCAATAATAATCATACATTTGTCTCTTTTTTCATAAATAAATGGTTAATAATTAGGTCTAAAAGAAGTCCATCCATGATGCTGCAATGATGCTGTTTCTAGAACATTATGTTCTTATGCTGAATAAACAAAAAAAAAAACATGAAGTACTGATCACGTGGAAACAATGTTTGTTATGTCCAGATCATTTCAAAATGGTTAATGATAAAAAGTAAAAAACAATATTGCATTCATGAAAATCTACATTTTTTAATGAAAAAAAAGTAATCAAATAAATAAACCGATAGATAACACAAAAAGAGATATGTTGAATACTTTAATATTCAATTTCTTGTTATATTTTAATAAACAACAAATGAGTTTGAGTATATTTAAGATATTTGAATGTAATATAGAGTCGGGTATTGCAGCATCTCTGGAACTGGTACAGCCATGAAAATCTGGTGAGTGATGCTTCATGTACACTAATACAAATGTTGAGACACAACACTTATGTTTAATTGACGGTGTGGATCTGATGTACAAAAAAAAATGAGCTGCAATGTTCCTCCTAATGCTGCCAGGTGACCTTTGCATTGGGTGAAAAAGTGCTGGACTGTAGTGTAGTGTAAAGAGCTTCAGTCTCATCATAAGAATCTCTGATAGATTTGCACAGATTTTCTTATGAGGACACTTTTCATTTTCTCATATATACTTACACTTCACAGTTACACGATGACATGGTGGTATTGGATCCTCAAATAAAAGCTTTTACTACTCTGTGGTCTATATGAGCTTGTGTGCATAACTTGCTCATATCTAGAAAACAGAAATGTTTGAACCTGTAAAAATGAAAATGTATATAATATATTGCTATTACAATTGATTTAATATAATACAAGTTAAATCGATATAAAATAAGGAACCTCGGAACCTCATATAGAAACCTGGACAACAGTTTAGGTTCGAATATGAACCATTTTGCCAAAGATTTTAAAAAGAACTGCTCTACACATTGGCTGAACATAGAAACAGGTCATGTTCTTCCACATTACACTCTTTCTACTCATCTCATTTCAGACTGCACGCTTTGTTACAGTCATCTATTTATTATTGCTTATGGCTGATATTTGCATCTATTTCCTGAATTATCCACATATTTGTTTTGCAAACGAGCTTCTGGATATCTAAGATCTTTCGTGTAGGACATTCGCACGGGGTTTTTATTGGTTAAAACAATAGTTTTTTGCTTTTTTTTAAAAACGTTTTTAAAATCTTTAATAAAGGGAAACGTGGTCTAAAGACATTTCGAAGGTGCATTATTTGTGTTACAAATGCGAGTCATTATAACATCATAGGATTTAGGTTACAGTTACTAAAAAAAAAAAAAAAGCTTTAGAGAAAAAAAAAATTTACCCCACAACAATATAACGATCATCTTCCTGTACTGCCTGTTTCCTTTACTGTATTAAAACATGGTGTATATTTGTGTAGATTTGGGCAATGCAGAGCTGTGAATTTATCATTTATCACATTTACACAGTGTTGGACTGTTAACTATGACGGCGTCTGAAACCACTTCCTGTCCCCTCTATATTGCACTATAGTCAGTGTTTTTTATGGCGTCTTTATTCTGAGTGAACAATTTCATTTCCAATATTAATGAATTTGTTTGCATTTTGTTGATTTAAACACCTGTAACTACTTTGCACTGATTAATTGGAAGCTCGTTAAACCTTGAACTTCATAGACAGGTGCATCCCATCATGAGAAAAGGTATTTGAGGTGGCCAATTGCAAGTGGCAACATGGGGGTCTCAAAACAACTCTCAAATGACCTGAAAACAAAGATTGTTCGACATTATGGTTTAGGGGACATTGTCAGGGGTTTCTAAACTTTGCATTCAACTCTATATTATATACATTTCAATCTATGCACACTATATTGTATATTACTATATATACATATATTATTACCTGCTGCACCTTCTGTGCATTATTCCCCCTCACCCCTGTACATATGGACCCCATATCCTTATTTATCACACTGCTATTTATTTATTGTCAATAAGCCACTTATGCACTTCTGGTTAGATGCAAACTGCATTTCATTATTATTTTCTTCCTCATTATTATTTACAATGAACGTCATATCCACTGTAAACATTTTAATAAACTGCCACAAAAAGTATAGGACGTAATAATTATGATAAAATCGTCTAAGGTCTGTGGTGAGACCTGAGATGTTGTATGGATTAGAGACAGTGGCATTGAGTGAAAGACAGGAGGTGGAGCTGGAGGTAGCAGAGCTGAAGATGTTGAGGTTTTCTTTGGGAGTGACGAGGATGGACAGGATTAGAAATGAGTTTATTAAAGGGACAGCACATGTAGGACATTTTGGAGACAAGGTGAGGGAGGCGAGATTGAGATGGTTTAGACATGTGCAGGAGTAGGAGAATGCTGAGGATGGATACAAGGAGGAAAAGAGGAAGACCAAGGAGGAGGTTTATGGATGTGGTGAGGGAAGACAAGCAGGTAGTTGGTGTGAAAGAGACAGACGTAGAGAACAGGGGGGTGTGGAGACAGATCCGCTGTGGCGACCCCTAATGGGAGCAGCCAAAAAAAGAAGAAGAAGAAGAAGAAGATAATACAAAGTCTATTTTTCTCACCGTTTCTCACCGAAAGTGAGAAACTTTGCTTACCAAAAAGAACCGATTTCATAGAATTATGTGAGAGATTCCTAAAAGCTCACTGAATATAAATAATAAAACAGGGACACACTTTGGTTAAAATTACTGGCATATAAATCAAACATGACGGATTATTTCCTTCCATATTGATAATTCAGCATCAGCAGGACAAGACGGCTTTGAGGATTTGGAAAATTCACCCTCTGATTTGTCCACAGAAGAATAAAATTCTTTATATTTCATTTAGAAAATACAAATAACACAAAAAGATTGTCTTCAATTCTGACATATAAACTGCTTAAACAAAATATTACTCAGATGGTCTGAGTCTTAAATAAAGTTGACTTAAATTTGTTCCAAATATTTCCATTTGAGTAAATTTGACTGAAATTGTTTCTGTACGGCTGCAGACCTCACACTGACGATTAGTAAAATCACCTAGTTCTTTTCCAGTCATCATATCAGCAGCAGTGGAACTGGTCTTCTTCTGCTTTTTCCTTTTTTTGTCGTCTTCTCACTGTGGGTGTAGAAAGTGCTTATATGAGTTATTGTAGATTTGCAGGAGATCAGACCAGTCTCACGGAGCTGTTCAAAGGAAGGTTTTAGTTTAATATTCTGTCACGAAGCATCTAAGTGGACAAGTGAGAGACCTCAGCACACGCAAAAATACAGCCAAAACTATAAAGGATCATTTAATCATCTTCAGATTAAGAAGGACAACATCTGGAATGTAATCTTCAGAAAGATCATGTGGCTGTGATGGTCATCCATCCTCGCATTAACATTCACTGTGCAGAGGGACAAAGATCCACTTACAACATTACTGTCAATAAAATACGGTACTGCCCTACTGTAGTGTAATAGATCTTCACTTTGGCAAATTTCTTTCACTCTTTCTTGCAGTAGATCAATTTAGTTCAACAGGATGCAGCCTTGTTGGACCGGAGCGTTCCAAAACACTGATCTTCTCCTGAAATCACTCTTGGACGTGTGTTTTGGGTCGTTATGCTGCTGGAAGGTAAATCTTTCTTCAGCCCCAGTCCCAGCTGAAGTCAAGCAGAACTATAGCTGCCACCACGGTGAGTCAGTGTATCACTGAGATCTCAGTTTCTTCTGTCAGTCGTTGTGGAATAAAACAACAGCGATGAAATCCTCATGAATAGATTTGAGATTGCGCAGTTTGCTACAGATGCGGTTCGTGATCTCTGACTAGTGACGCTCTCTGAACATCCAATCAATGGATGTGAAAACGCCGACATCACGGTATGCTAGAGGGCCCCCGGTGCCGTCGACTCTCAATCTGATTGGTTAAAGCAACTTCAAGAAACATGTACTTAATGCTAGAGGTGGCTGCAGGGCTGATTCTGAATGCTCAGGGTAGATTTGTTTGACCCTAGAATCTGTTTGGATAGAAACACTGACATAAACACACACCCGCATATCTTAAATATTCTCTTTCCTCCACTTTACTGGAGGACCAGATATAATGTACCTTTATTCTGCATACACCCAGCTAAAGTTTATATATATTCTGTACCTGTGGTAAACCTTTTTCATGCATATGCACACACACACACACACACACACACACACACACACACACACACACACACACACACACACACACACACACACCTCAGTGGACATTATAATTTGTGCAGCAGAGAGCTTTGCTAGCACCCACAGGGAGTATGTGTTTAATGACAGAGCTGTCGTTATCAGAGCCGTCACTGCTCCACAGAATCACTGCTGTCAGAATTTATCCCACCACCGCACGTGACACGTCACCTGTGTATCCTGAAGACAGTGACATGATCTTTAGTCCCCTTCAAATCTATAGACTGGCATTTTGGCCACTCAGGCGCCGGAGCCCCGAGTACATGCAAAACGCCCGGCCACCGATATCCTGACAGGAAGTGAACGTGGAAGTGCCAATACTCTGACAGCACGGCGCTAGTGTGCATACGGTCACGCTTTGTGCAGGGTTGTGTATGTTGTGTCCACTACTGACAATAGCTGAATGATTATTATACATACTATTTTATTGTGGTAAGGAGAAAATCTCTGCTCGCAGGTTAGAACTCATACCCGTGGAAATAAAATGATTGGAACGACTTGTTCTCTATCGGCTAATTCCACACGAACAAGCGAACATGAAGATAGAGTTTATGTTTTTGTTGGATGTTTGCATTACCTTTTCTTGTCCTTAAGCTTTCTTTTCTTCCTCTATATGCAAGTCCACAGATAGTGTGCATATGCATGTGTGTGTGTGTGTGAGTGTGTGTGTGTGCTCTTGCTGCTCCCTGTGGGACCATCTGTCCATCCCTGCATTGACACAGTAATGGGTCTGTGAGGTGATCTGGATGCAGAGTGGTGTCCATGTTTGTGTGTCTGAGCCGTAGGTCAATAGAGCCCTCATCAGGAATTCTGCACTCGAGCTTCTACATAAACAACCGCTTAGCGGGATTAGCGGAATGTTAGCTTGTTAGCTAGGTGAAGCAAACACTTATTTAATCCATTGCCAGTTTCTCAAGGGCTTTGAACCAATATACAAAGGGGTTTCAATGGCACAACCTTTCTCAGTGTTCTTTAAATTATCAGGATGTAATCCAAAACTTGGAAATAATAAGGAAATAATTCCCTGTAGTTACATTTATGGAATTTGGTGGACAGTTAAGAAGTAAATATGATTCGTTACTCTACTGAAGTATTTCTGTTTGGGGAGATTTTTAATGTAACTTCACTACATTTTGTGAAATCAGTCGTTTTGTTTATGAGCGGATAAAAAAACGTAACTGGTCACCACTGGTTTTGATTGCCGCTTGGTGTATCTACTGATCGCTGACATACAGTTCAGCATCAATTCAACATCAAGCAGAACATTTAGAGAGGAATAAATGATGACTCGAACTCACCACAACACACGTGACCTCATTTACACCATTTTACTGAAGTAGTTATAAAGAAGGTTTTGTGCTCATGATCATTGTAATAGAAATCAATCAGTGTTTGACTTATTAATATCATTCTATTAATAAATTCACATCTGAGTCTTTTCACATAAACTGAGGTGATTAAGTAAAGAATCTTGTGATAAAAATGATAATAGGAACATTATAGTTATAATAAATTATAGCACTTTGGATTCTTAAGTACATTTGAAGGCAAAGACTTTTGTACTTTTATTGAAGTAAAAGTTCAAAGGGAAACTTTTACTTTTACTGGAGTCACATTTTACATTCTGTATTTTTACTTTTACTCAGCTCCATGCTTTGTTTACTTCGCTCACCACTGATCTTAACCACTGATCTACCACCTCCATGTGGCAACTTCCACCATTCCACCAGAAATGATCCACCGTCCCTAGAACATGCTTTATTCACTACCTGTTTATTGAACATTATAAATGAATTGATTCCACTGACCCGTGCTTTTCTCACTCAGCTTAGAGAAATGTGTTATTAGCTCATTATGGTGCAGAAGGTAAACTCCTAAAAAATTTGGACTTGCGTCTGATTCCACATAGATCATCATTTATTCTAAATCTTTCAGTGTGACTTTCAGATGTTCGGACATCAAATGTAAGTTCATTCCACCACCTCAGTGGTAGAACAGAGAAGAGTCTGGAAGCATATGGTGGGACTCTGGAGGATCTGATGGTGTGTGGTGAGATAAGTTCTGAGAGGTGGAGGGCAGAGGTGGAAGCGAGGTACACCAGTTTTCAATATACCTGCTTTGAGACAATGTCTGTTGTGAAAAGCGCTATACAAATAATAAATATACCGATGTATCATTTCCTGTCTCTCAAACCACATACTAGTTTCTGAAGCTCACAATGAGCAGACAGAAGGCAGTAAGAAGTCTGGGGTTAATGTAGATGAGATAGAGGGAGTCAGTGATGTAACCATGACTGAGAACAGACACATTCCTGATCACCTGATCATCATCTTTTCTCTGCTTGTGTTCTATATGTTGGATCTTCAGCCTGGACACATTCATTAGAGAACAACATTTGAAATTCGTTTTGTATTAATATATTAATATGATGTGGTTCAGTTACCAGCGTGACTCTAAAACGAGTAGTAATAATCAATACTTTATACTGAAGTACATGTCAGAGACCAAAATTCTTTACTACTTACTTTTCTACTGAGTGAAGGATGTGTGTACATTTTTGCCATCTCTGGTAGAGAGGTTCTGGTCTGTCCTTTGGCTTTTTTAAACCCCAGAAGCTTGAAAACAAGTTGTGTAGGTGCATTCTGGATCGAGTTTGAATGCCAAAAACGAGCTGCAGTAGTCCAGTGTGTGTGTGTGTGTGTGTGTGTGTGTGTGTGTGTGTGTGTGTGTGTGGTGACAGAAACAATCAAATTCTCCTGATGTTGTACAGAAGGAATGCACTTAAGTGTGTAAGATTTGTAGATAGAAGTTACCCCCATGGTTGTGTGCAGTGACTGAAGCTGAGATCATTGAGTTGTTCATGGAGATCACAAGATCTTGACATGGAGATAAATCTCCTGGGACAAGCAGCAGTTCAGTTTTGCTGGGATTAAGCTTCAGCTGATGAGCTGCCATTCATGATGAGATATCTGCCAAGCATGCAGTGATCTGAGCGATAACAAGAGGGGGAAAGGAGATATAGTTGCAGTTTAAATAGGGGTGTGTAGACTTTGATATCTTTTATATCTTCACAGCTTGTTCTCACTCATCGAAGTTGTTGACTTGAACAACGCACAGCCAGATCTTTTGCTCGTGTGAAATATATATAAATATTACGGATGTGCATCTGCATAACTGAGGCCCGATGTGATTCTCCATGCAAAGTTAACAATGCTACTGTCAGCTACAAAAGCCAGCTACAGGTTCTCCTGCTGCCCCCTGTAGGGCTCTGTTTAAACTACAGCTCAGGTGTGTTTGTGTGTGGAGTGTGTTCTGTGAAGAAATAAGTGTAGGGTGAAACCTGGTGAACGTTTGAACTCGGCATTACACATTTCTCTGGTGAACACGAAAATATGTGACTGAATTCATGTGACATCATATACGATCTTGTGCTCAGCATCAAACAGGAAGTTGAGCTCAAGATGTTTATGGTAGAAATAAAGAAGTATTTTGACATTTGGTTAACACAACCTTGCTTTACAACATTGTCCATTCAGGTTTCAAACCTCATCATGGTGTAGAATTGGCCTCATTATGGTTTCAGGAAGTTTACTCGTCTGATCTCGGTAGATCTCAGTGTTGCTTCGTGATCCATAATGTTGCTGATATAAAGGTACTAGGGGCCGGCGAAGAGTAAGGAGATACGTGTGATTAAAGAGCAATACTTGTGATTAAAAAGAGGAAAGAACTAATGGAGAACTGACTGTAGGTAGAATGAGAGAAGTGAGAGAAGACACAGAGATATACAGAGAGAGACCGATCCCTTGTTTGTGTCTGTGTGTAGGTGTGTCATGAGGCAACTGGCTAGTTTGATGCTACATGGACCATGCACACATGCATACACAGGAAAGGTTTTCTACATATGAAGGGAACAACATTGTGTGAAATACTGAAAGAGATCGTATTAGGATGATGAGCATGTTAACGTAGCGTCTAAGAAAATCCTAAAAAAAACTCAACCAGAGTTTTTTTTTTTCCATGAACTGACGGGTGTGGCGCGGTTTATAGGATTTTTGTTATCTATTCCATGAACCCTTTTCTTTTCCCATTTGCAATTTAAATCAAAGGCATCATCCTACAGCAAATGAATCAATCGCTAATCAATCTATCAATCAGTTCTCAGAGTGGCACCTGAGCTTTATCTCACATACAAAAAATGAGGGAGGAGACGCTCTTCCTATAAACTCTTCTTATAAACCCTTCTTATAAACAATAATACAAAGACATGTTTATAAGGTAAAGGGTAGAAATGGTGTGTGTGTGTGTGTGTGTGTGTGTGTGTGTGTGTGTGTGTTTTCTCTTGCCTTAATTAAACCCAGGGGCTCTTATTAGTTGATTAGCTTACAGCTGTCAAATTGCACTGAACAGTGAGTCGACCAATCAGAATGCGTTTGTGAGGGAACTGGAGAACATGGAGGAAACTCATACTGCTCCTCAAACTATTCCAACACTTGTCTTTGGATAATTCTAAGACTTGTATATTGTTTACACGGTTTAACCTTCCTCTTATGTTAACTTTCTGTTAATAGCTCTTATGTTAACGGGTCGATTTTGACCCGTGTCTTAAAACAGCCATAAAATACCCTCTAAACAATTATTTATCATCCAATTTGTTTATGACCTCTAGGTTACCTTGTAAGGTTTCCTTTTCCATGAAAAGATTGCTTTCAATATTTTTGGTGTGGCCCCCTGGGCCTTTCATTCGATAGCATACTTCTCGTTTTCAATAAAAAAAATAGTAAAAAAAGAGAATTATATAAATAAATAAAAGATTGTTATGTTGCCTGACTATTACTGAGGGGTATTAGAACACATCTCTAAAATTAAAAAAATAAAATAAAAAATAATTATTGTAATATTATTAACTATAGTAACATCTTTAGTGTTTAATATGTTTACTCCCAAAAAAGGCATTTTATTTATTAATTTATTATTTAAATAGAGCTTTAATACAAATACAAAATAAAAATCAGAACAAGTATTAATAAAAAATATATAGATTTGCAGTCAAACAAACAACAACCAATCAAGCAAATCAAACCAATGAAAATTCAATTCAATTCAATTCATTTTTATTTGTATAGCGCTTTTAACAATGAACATTGTCTCAAAGCAGCTTTACACAGATAATGTGGTGATTAAATGTAAATATGTTCTTTATAAGTATGTTTGTCCCTGATGAGCAACTGTGGCAAGGAAAAACTCCCCGAGATGGCATAAGGAAGAAACCTTGAGAGGAACCAGGCTCAAGAGGGAACCCATCCTCATCTGGGTTGCACCAAATGTCCATTTGAAGCATATATACAAAGTTGCGGGGTGCAGTGATGATGATCAGAAGCAAACTGCACTCCCGAGTCAGTGCAGCAGACCGCCGACACCAACTACAGTCCAATCCGTCCTCAAAGCACCCGTTCTACTCCGGAATTACATGGAACCACCCAAGGTGTTGATGAGAGACCGTCCCAAGCTGCACAGAAGTGTGAAGATCCACGGAGGGGAGAGGGGCAGGAACAGTGGTCACTGGAGCCTCAGGAGCATGTTTAACTCGACCGAGAGAGAGAGAGAGAGAGAGAGAGAGAGAGAGAGAGAGAGAGAGAGAGAGAGACAGAGAGAGAGAGAGAGGGTGACAGGAAGGGAAGGATATGGATTATTAAGTGTCCCTATTGGTGTATGAAAGTTGATGTCACTGTGCAGTTTGGACTCCGGCAAGACTCGCTATGGCAGCATAACTAAAAGGGAGAACCAGAAGGTAACACAGACATGAGGGATCTCTGGGATAAGAGACGACCCACCACACCACCGTCAACAAACCCGAGTGAACGTGTGAATTTGAGGGGACGACAGCATACAAATATACCAGTTCACCAAACACTCTATATCCATGTTTCCTCCAGATCTGAGCCTTTACCTAAGAAAAATCTACTGATAAAAGACTTGACTAAATAAATAAGTTTTCAGCCTCGACTTGAACACTGAGACTGTGTCTGAGTCCCGAACACTGGTTGGAAGGCTGTTCCATAACTGTGGGGCTTTATAAGAGAAAGATCTGCCCCCTGCTGTAGTCTTCATTATTTGAGGAACCAAAAGATAGCCAGCACCTTTTGATCTAAGTAGGCGTGGAGGATCATACTGGTACAAAAGTTCACTCAGATACTGCGGTGCGAGACCGTTAAGTGCTTTATATGTCAGTAGTAGTATCTTATAATCAATGCGAGATTTGATTGGGAGCCAGTGTAGACTGATTAAAACAGGGGTGATGTGGTCGTATTTCCTAGATCTAGTGAGGACTCTTGCTGCTGCATTCTGGACTAACTGAAGCTTATTTATGCACTTACTCGCACACCCAGACAGTAAAGCGTTACAGTAGTCCAATCTAGAAGTAACAAAAGCATGAACTAGTTTTTCTGCATCCTGTAACGACATCATATTTCTAATTTTAGCAATATTTCTAAGGTGGAAGAAGGCGATCCTGGTAATATTATTCACGTGAGACTCAAAGGAAAGACTCGGGTCAATAATCACACCAAGGTCTTTGACAGCCGTACATGCTGAAACAGAAACACCATCCAGAGATGCTACGTAATCAGAAAGTTTGCTTCTAGCTGCATGTGGTCCTAGTAAAAGTACTTCCGTCTTATCTGAGTTGAGCTGAAGAAAATTATTAAGCATCCACTGTCTAATGTCCTTTACACACTCCTCAACACTGTTTAGCTGATCTCTCTCATCTGGCTTTGCTGAAATATACAGCTGTGTGTCATCAGCATAGCAATGGAAGCGAATCCCATGTTTATGAATGATTTCACCAAGAGGCAGCATATATAAGGAGAAAAGCAGTGGGCCTAAGACAGATCCTTGAGGAACACCAAACTTTACCTCATAGAGTGTGGAGAACTCACCATTTACATCCACAAACTGATAGCGATCAGTCAAATAAGACCTGAGCCAAGAGAGAGCTGTTCCCTTTATTCCTACAACGTTCTCAAGTCTAGCAAGCAGTATAGTGTGATCAATGGTGTCAAAAGCTGCACTGAGGTCGAGCAAAACAAGTAAGGAGACAAAACCCTGATCAGAGGCCAATAACAGGTCATTTACCACCTTAACTAGCGCCGTCTCTGTGCTATGATGAGGCCGAAATCCTGACTGATACATTTCAAAAATGTTATTCATAAGTAGGTGTGAGCATAACTGCTGTGCTACAACCTTTTCTAAAATTTTGGATATAAAGGGGAGATTTGATATCGGTCTGTAGTTGGACAACTGACATGGGTCAAGGTCAGGTTTCTTAATAAGGGGGTGGATAACTGCCAGTTTGAAGGATTTAGGTACATAACCAGTGCTGATGGAAGAGTTAATTATTTTTAAAACTGGTTTGATTACCTCTGGAGTTATCTGTTTAAAGAAACTAGTAGGCAAGGGATCAAGAATGCAGGTTGATGATTTTGATGAGGAAATTAATGAGATTAAGTCATTCTCATGAATAGGAGTGAAGCTTTGTAGTTGATTGTCCATTATAATTACACTGCTGTCTACAGGGTTACTTGTAAAATAATTTGAATTTATATTAACCGTCTGGATTTCTTGCCTGATGTTTTCAATTTTATTATTAAAAAAGTTCATGAAATCATCACTACCTATTGATGGTGTGCATGTGAGTGCAGTGCTTTTATTCCCTGTTAATTTTGCTACCGTGCTGAATAAAAATCTAGGATTATGCTTGTTATTTTCTATGAGGGTGGAGAAATATGCTGATCTAGCAGCACTAAGAGATTTTCTATAATTTAGGAGGCTCTCCTTCCATGCTATTTGAAATACTGTTAATTTTGTTTGACGCCATTTACGTTCTAATTTTCGAGTGGTCTGTTTTAAGGTGCGTGTATGATCAGTATACCACTGTGCTAATTTTTTTTCCCTGATCATTTTGGTCTTAAGGGGAGCTACATCATCTAGAGTGTAACGTAACGTTGTTTCTAGATGTTCAGTGGCCCAGTCGAGCTCTGCGGGGTCTGACAGAGATCTATCTAATATCGTAATTTCGGGAAGATTATTAATAAAACGCGCTGCTGTAGCTGACGTGAAAGTACGCTTAACACGGTAACGTGGTGAGGTAGAAATGCAATGACTTAGGCAAATTTTAAACGAGATTAGATAATGGTCTGAAATAGCTTCAGACTGTGGAATTATGACTACGTTTTTTATTTTTAATCCAAATGTTAACAACAAATCGAGAGTGTGTCACCACTATGAGTGGGTCCTATAACATTCTGATTAATTCCAACTGAATCTAGTATGGACACAACTGCTGCTCTTAAGGAGTCTTCCTGATTATCAAAATCAATATTAAAGTCTCCAACAATTAATGCTTTATCTAAAGAAGTAGCTACATTTGTAATGAAATCTGCAAATTCTATCAGAAAATCAGAGTCGGGCCCCTGGGGGTCTATAAATAATAATTAGAGGAATTAACTGGCTTGACCTGCTTTCGGACACTGAATATTTTATGTTGGTGTAAAGAACTTCAAATGTTTTACATTTGTATTTAGTCTTTTGTGTGACGTTTAGATTATTATTATTATATATAGCTGCTACTCCACCTCCTCTGCCATTTAGACGGGGTTGGTGTATGTAACTATACCCAGGAGGACTCGCCTCATTTAATGCTACATATTCATTCGATTTAATCCACGTTTCTGTCAAACACATTATATTAAACTCCTGGTCAGTAATAATTTCGTTTATAGTAAGTGCTTTTGGCGTGAGAGATCTAATATTCAACAATCCTATCTTTAGATCTTTAATTTAATGTTAATCAGGTTACTAAAACAGACTTTCTGATAATTCCTATATTTTGGTTTTGCTCGGGGGACAGACACAGTCTCAATATGGTGGATCCTGAGTGACGACTCTGTGCAGCTAGCAGACGGTCGGTTTAGCCTGTCTGTCTGCTCCCTGGCCTTGGCTCTAGACAGTCACTTGTTAACTAGTGCTGTTCTGAGACTATGACCTATACTACAAGAAATGAGAGCAGCACCTTCCCGGGTGGGATGGACACCGTCCCGCCCTAACAGGCCAGCCTTGCCCTCAAAATTGCTCCAATTATTAATGAAGCCCACATTGTTTTTGGAGCACCACTCGGACATCCAGCAGTTCAGCGACCATAACCTGCTGTAGGCTACATCGCCACGTCGCATTGGGATGGGGCCAGAGCATACTACAGCATCGGACATTGCCTTCGCTAATTTACACACCTCTATAACATTACTCTTCGTAACCTCTGACTGTCGAAGGCGTATATCATTAGCTCCTGTGTGAAAAACTATCTTAGAGAACCTGTGCTTTCCTAAGAATCTAAGCTGACCTGCTATGTCCGGCGCCCTGGCTCCCGGTATACACATAACCTGTGCTGCTGGTGCCCCTAAAGGTCTAGCTAATTTCACGTCCCTCAGAATGGAGTCTCCTAAAACCAGAGCTCTTTCAGGTTTCTCAGCGGGTGCTTCACTGAGGAGAGCAAACCTGTTGGACACGCGAAGCGGAGAGGAATGGTGCTCCCGTGGGCGAGCCTTAGCGTTAGCTTTGGCTTTGCGAGTATGCCGCCGAGTCGTCACCCATTCGCCCCGCTGCGAGGGCTCTAATGCCGGAGTCGGGGGAATAGTACCTTCACCTAGGGCATCCAGACTTTCCCCTGCAAAACCTGGACTGCTCTCACACTCACTACTTCTCTCTAGACTCTGGATGCGCTCCTCTAATGCTAAGATCTTCTCCGTCAAAGAGCAAACTAGCTTACACTTCTCACAGATAAAATTATCGCTAACAACGGAGAGAGACTGACTAAACATGTCACACTTCACACACTGAGTGAACTGGATGTTCGCCATAATAGAGAAATTACGTACCTTAATGTGGTTACTGTAGTGCGTGTTCGTGGTTCTGGTAAATGTCCTCCACTCACCAAAATCAAGTACCAGTTCCAAAAAAAATGATTTTTTTTGTGTATGTGTGTGTTTAGATGCACGTGTGGCAAAAATTCGCAGAGATATTTTTTTTTCAGTAGAAGCACAATATGTTTGTCTTTCTGTCCTTATTGCTATGGCAGACCTGACACATTTTTCTTTTAGAATCAGGTGGTCTCAGTGGGGTTGTGGCTGTTGCTGTGCTGGTTGATGTTGAGGCAGGGCTGGCTGAGGAGGATGCTGATGCTCCTCGAGTTGCTGATGGTATGGATAGAGTGCTAGGTGAACTCTGCAGCAGGGCTGGGTCTCAGCTTCGCTCAATGTGCGTTTCGACTGGGGAACTTCTTAGCTCCTTAAGAAACCTTCTTCACTTGTTTTTTTGTTAAGTTCCATCCTAGTTGGATGTGGTGCCACAACACAAATGCATTGTATGCAGACACATCTAGGATGTTCTAAAACACAACCATTGGCCATCTCCTGCTCATTCGCTGGCAAGTGTAGGTGGCAGTCAGCTTATCCAGGTTGTCCACTCCTCCTTTGTTTTTATTATAGTCCAGGATAAGTATGGGCTTTTTCTCACTTCCTGATGACACATCTGCATCTTTGTGAAAAGTGGACATAAGTACCACATTTTTTTTGGACAATATAAAACAACAGTGGTGTCTGTAAAAGCAAATTTGGAAGAAAGTGGAGCCCTCTTCTTTACCTGCTAAATTTCAGCAGGCAGCTCAGGTTTATTGTTTTTTATGGTGCCCACCATGGTAAGTTTCCTCCTGAGAAGTTCTTGTCCAAGGTCAAGATCAGGGTCACTTTTAGATTTGAATGTTTCAGCAGGAGCGAAAGCAGCTTCAGCACAGGGTGACCTCCTCATCAGACTCATCAGATGTGTCTGTGTCTTCTGGTTGATTCTCTACATTGTCTTCCTCCTCAGAAACCTGCTGCTCTGTGTCCTCTACCTCAGATTCAGCAAAGAGATGATCGAGAGCGTGGCTTGTTGTAAATCTTCTCATTTTTTGCATGCAAACTGGAGATTCACTCTGGAAGTAACCAACTCTAAACTGAATTAGTCTTATGCATGCCATCCATGTCTGGACATGTCCATTTTTGTTTGTTTGTTTTGTTTGGTACTTCTGTGCACTCATCTGGCTGAACAGGCTTTGCTTTTTTTTTACACTAAATAGCAGTGTTACATAAGGGAATAGGATCAATATGTACAGGGGTGGGAGTGTATAATGTACAGAAGGTGCAGTGGGTAATAATATTTAGTGTATATAGCAATATACAGTATAACTGTGCAAAGATATAGATAAGTACAAGTATGAATGTATGTTTGATACAGCATATCGATACAGTTATCAACATTAATTAGTCCATGTGACCCCAAGAGCTAGATTTTTATTCAGTACAGAAGTCAAATTAACAGGGAATAACAGCACTGCACTAACATGCAAACCATCAATAGGTAGTGATGATTTCATGAACTTTCAAGCAAAAAAATCCAAACTATTTTATAAATAACCCTGTAGACAGCAGTGTAATTATAACAGACAATTAATTACAAAGTTTTACTCCTATTCAAGAGAACGACTTCATTTTATTTATTTCCTTATCAAAATCATCAACCTGCATTCTCGATCCCTCACTTACTAGTTTCCTCAAACAGATAATTAGGAAACCTGACCTTGACCCATGTCCAACTACAGTCCAAAATCAAACATCCCCTTTATCTCCAAGATTCTAGAAAAGTCTGTAGCACAGCAGTTCTGCTGAGGAATAACATTTATGAAATGTATCAGTCAGGATTTAGGCCTCATCATAGCACAGAGACGGCGTTTTTTTCTTTTTACTTGTTTTGCTTGAACTCAATGCAGCTTTTGACACCATTCATGATCATCATCTCCTGCTTGCTAGACTTAAGTCTTATCTGACTGATCTCTTTCAGTTTGTGGATGTAAATGGTGAGTTCTCCACACTCTCTGAGGTAAAGTTTGGTGTTCTGAAGGATCAGTCTTAGGCCCACTGCTTTTCTCTTTATATATGCTGCCTCTTGGTGAAATCATTCATAAACATGGGATTCGCTTCCATTGCTATGCTGATGACACACAGCTGTATATTTCAGCAAAGCCAGATGAGAGAGATCAGCTAAACAGTGTTGAGGAGTGTGTAAAGGACATTAGACAGTGGATGCTTAATAACTTTCTTCTGCTCAACTCAGATAAGACGGAAGTACTTTTACTAGGACCACATGCAGCTAGAAATAAACTTTCCGATTCCGTAGCATCTCTAGATGGTGTTTCTGTCTCAGTGTGTACAGCAGTCAAAGACCTTGGTGTGATTATTGACCCGAGTCTTTCCTTTGAGTCTCACGTGAATAATATCACCAGGATCTCCTTCTTTCACCTCAGAAAAATTGCTAAAATTAGAAATATGATGTCGTTACAGGATGCAGAAAAACTAGTCCATGTTTTTGTAACATCTAGATTAGACTACTGTAACGCTTTACTGTCTGGGTGTGCGAGTAAGTGCAGAAATAAACTTCAGTTAGTTCAGAATGCAGCAGCAAGGGTCCTCACTAGATCTAGGAAATACGACCACATCACCCCTGTTTTAATCATCTACACTGCTCCCAATTACATCTCGCATTGATTATAAAATACTACTACTGACGTATAAAGCACTTAACGCTCTCACGCAGCAGTATCTGAGTGAACTTCTGTACCAGTATGATCCTCCACACCTACTTAGATCAAAAGGTGCTGGCTATTTGTTGGTGTTTCTCTTATAAACCCCACAGTTATAGAACAGCCTTCGAATCAGTGTTTAAGACTCAGACACATTCTGTGTTCAAGTATGGACTGAAAACACAAAATGTATTTAGTCAAGGCTTTTGTCAGTTGGTCTTCCTTAGATCTTAGATCTTTCTTACACCCTGATGACACTGTATAGTGTCCTTAAACAGTTAAACAATGAGAATGTTTTATAATTTGTATTGGTTCCAGTGACCAGTGTTCCTGTCTTTTCTTCTTTTTGGATGTGCTACATCTCGATGGAGTTCTTCTCAATTGAGACCACTCTGTACAGCTGGGGATGATTAAAACAGTCAATGAACAGTCTACTACAATGGCTCAGATCCACAGGTTGCTTGAATAGATCTGCATTTACTCACCTATAAGTGCACACCTCTACAATGGGACATTTGGTGCCACCCAGATAAAGATGAAGTTTGTTGAGGCTCTTGAGTCTGGTTCATCTCAAGGTTTCTTCCTTCTGCATCTCAGGGAGTTTTTCCTTCACCACAGTCTTCACTGACTTGCTCATCAGGAACAAACTTACACTTATAAAGAACATATTCATTTTTATCACCACATTATCTGTGTAAAGCTGCTCTGAGACAATGTTCATTGTTAAAAGCGCGATAGAAATAAGAATGAATTGAATTTAAATGCCTGGGCCAACGACAGATTAAAGATGTTCATGAAGACCTCAGCCAGCGGCTCCACATATGCTCTGAGTACTTGGCTAGGGATGAATTCTGTTTACTTTTGCCACAAGAAATTACATGCTGCTTGTAGAATTCTATGTGCCTCTATATAAAGGCCTAAGAAAAGTGTGGGAAAACTGATTTTTTCCTGTTTTTTGAGATGTTCCTTTTGTTTAGGTAAAAGGCAGAAAAGCACAGGAACTGGACAGTGAATAAGCTAATGAACATTTTGTGAAGTCTATTTGTGTCTCTACCAGAAGAACTTGTGTAAGATGGAGAACAGGAGACAAGATGGGTTGAGGGAGTCTGATAATTGTGTTGTTTTCAAGCAGAAAAGGTTCCAGAAAGTGAAAGGAATCCTGAAACAACATGGCTCCCATTCCACACTTCAACACCATGCAGTTCCGTCTGGACTGTGGCTCGTTGGAAGTGAACAGTCGTTATGGAACGGCCTGCCCAGTCACTGCACCTAAATCTTATTATATTGCTCTGGAATGAACTGGATCACAAGAAAGAAATCTTTAAGTAGTGAAGAACATATTTGGAAAGTTTTAGAAGAGGCATGACAAAGTGATGAATTTTTGGAATAAATTCTATCCTATTTATTTTTTTACAGAGATAAATAGGATAGAAATTATGATTTTATTTTTTGCTTAGAATTTTAGTGCCTATAAGTTGTGTAAGCCAGTTGTGATGGAGAAGGAAAAACTCCCTGATACTTCATGGGAGGAACCAAACTCAAAAGGGAACCTCATCCTCATCAACCACACTGAACTGTTTATGCTAACTTTGGTTCTGCACACAATGTAGCAGACTTGATATTAATTACAGTCCAAATCCATTCTCAAAATTCTTGAGTTGCTCAGTAACTCCATTAATGTTTGAGGTGGAACCATCTCCAGCTGGACAGTGGGTCTCTCATTGAAGGGAACTTCATCCAGATGGAGGGCATCAGAATGAGTCAGCTCTGAAAAGTAAAAAAGAAGAAGAATTTCTATGTTGCTTCGAAAAGAAAATTCAGGCTCATACATATGGGCAATAGAAAAGCTGTGTATTTCAAAAACAATAAATGAAGGTTTGACTTTGTCACATGACTATGTGTCTCAAGTTTTCTCCCTTTTGTTCTCCTAAACCATCTAAAAATGATGGGATTAAGAGGTGGAGGACACCAGTAAAGGGCCCGAGGTTGAAATGTACGACCCAACACTGGTTTTAAGTTTGGTGGAAACTCAGTCCCGTGTTGATCACCCTGAGAACACCAGTCCTACAGTAAACCATGGTGGTGGTGGTGGCGGCTTCATTTTATAGAACCTACATCTAAGTAGGCAATGGAAATCTGTCTCAGGTTTAAGATCAAGTTGTGTAAAGCCAAATGCAAAAAAAAACGTGGTCCAGAGACTGGTGAGGAGTTTCATCTTCCAACAGGCCATGAATCCGACGCATACTGTCATCATCATCACTGCACCCCGCAACTTTGTATATATGCTTCAAATGGACATTTGGTGCAACCCAGATGAGGATGGGTTCCCTCTTGAGTCTGGTTCCTCTCAAGGTTTCTTCCTTATGCCATTTCGGGGAGTTTTTCCTTGCCACAGTTGCTCATCAGGGACAAACATACTTACAAAGAACATATTTACATTTAATCACCACATTATCTGTGTAAAGCTGCTTTGAGACAATGTTCATTGTTAAAAGCGCTATACAAATAAAAATGAATTGAATTGAATTGGACTGTTGAAACTGGATTGGTTTAAAAGCTAGAACCTGAAAACCTCAATCTGATTGAGAATGTGCAGCATTTAAAAATGAGAGTTTTTCCAATGGTTTCCATCCAGAAAAAAACACACGTACACACATTTATATAACTTTATAACCTCTTTATATCTGTTTAACAGTTTCACTGTTAGGACGCTACACAAATAAAAATGTATTGAATTAAAAATTCGATGCATTCGAATGAAGTGTTTTAGTACAAAAATAAAATAAAGAAAAAACAAAACTAACGAGAGATTCTGATCAATATCTACAAAATGAACTGTGACTAATAAAAAAAAAGATAAGTTTTTCTGCAAGAATCGGATGTTTCGAGAATATATCCAGCCTGATGATAGAGGCCAGGAATAATTAATAATGAATGAACAACAACAGAAAAATAGATACAGATTACCTACTGTACCAAAGAACAGTTGACGAGGGCAGTGTGTGTGTTTGCAGCGGCGATGTTTAGTGGTTTAGAGGAAGAACAGAGTGAATATGGCAGGATGAAGCAGGTCTAAGCCGATAGATATAAACTACCACGGCCTGAATTAGTGGGTAATGACTCAATTAACTTTTGTTTTTGCACAGAGGAGATTTGGCTGCATAAATTAGCAGCTGCTCATTGGCGAAGTGTCACGGCCTAAGGACAGCTTACAAATACTGTGTCCGGTCTCTGTCAGTAGGCGACAGTGCGATATAGACGTCCAGCCAGACTTTGTGTTTGTGCAGAACAGACCGGTGTCGCTCACGCGGTGACAGTGGAGAGGCCGCGAGCCCAAGGGACAGCACGCTGACGATGCCCTGAAAAGGTCAACTTGACACGGGCAAGCGTCCCATCGACCTAGCCTCCGTCGGGCCTTCGAAAAATCAGATAAAACTTAAGGCCACTCATCGATCCGCAGACATGCTCGAATCAGAGAGGGAGCGAGAGAGAGAGAGAGAGGGAGAGAGAGAGAGAGAGAGAGAGAGAGGATGAGGAAAAACTTTGTAAAAGCGATTAACACAATACTGTAAAATTTTTGTAAAATATACATTTCATGTTACTCATGCTCTCAGAACTGAAAAGAAGCGGGATATGATATTAGGTGTGTGAGCCAGAGAGAGTGAGGGGGTCCCGCAGTCCAACAGTGCCATCAGTAAAGAACTGGAGGAAACCAGTGAGACCCAGGTGCACCCGTCTGGAGGAGTCTGGCCAAAAAGAAGAGTTGCAGCCAAAAAACCAACACTGAGGGCAGAAAAAAAAGGAGATGCTCAGGACTGATGCCAACATACAGCAAATGTCATTCTGAAGAACAAAAGTTTTGTCCAAAACAAAGTTTTTAAAAGTAGAATTATGAATAGTTTTGACAATTTTGACCGATTTACTAAATAGAAAAGAAGTGAATCCAGAAGTCTGAAGACATTGAGGTTCCTGAATTGTGATTGAAATCCTGCTGACTGTCAACCACAGATGTTCATCTCAGGACAATCATAAGACCCTCACAAACACAACCAGAGTTACAGTGACTACCGCATTTGCCTCTTCATTCTCATAAACAGGATCAGTGCGACCTCTGTCAGAGGACATTTGACATTTCCATCATCTCATCTTCCTTCAGTGTGTCAGGATGAAAATGTCAGAACTTCCAAATGACAAAAAAAAAAACACCTTTGTGCTTTTCTACTACAGTTTAGTTTCTTCACGAATTATTAAGTTCTGAGGCCCCTACTAAAAAACTGTGGGGTCCATGGAAATAAAGAAAGCTACTTTTAGATGTTCCACTGGAGTGTGTGGAGATTCATTCCACTACAACGGTGTTAGTAAAGATGAGAAGTTGAGGAGGTTCCTGGGGTGCAATCAGCATTCACATTCATTCATGGTCAACAGGGTTGGAGCTCTATAGCAGGAGATCTTCCACATCTTCCAACCCAAGGAAAGCAGATCTTCATGGAGCTGGATTTGTGCACAGGGGGGTTTTATATAAAAAGTCTAGTATTTACTCAAATAAACAAGAAGGCATATTTTCTTGTCAATTTATTCTACAGGAGGTGTATAATTTAATTCATTAATGTAATTAATATTCTGTAATAAATAGATGCAGGAACCTGCTATAACAATTCCTGAATATCAGTAACAGATAAAGAGGTCTAGAATTCCATAAAACCACAAGCTGGACTTAAACCTGGTCCTTATAAGGGAGAGGAAAGAGTGGAAAACAGCTGTCAGCACCACCACAGGTCACTAATGTAATGCCATAAAGGCTCTCTGGCGCCCTCTCTGTGTTCCAGGGGTTTATTACTGATGCGCTCAGGGTTGTGCATGTCTATGTTTAACAGGACTCAGAAGCTGCAGGGAGCTGAAATTCATCTGACATACAAATCATATGTTGTTTGCTCTGAATCTATACTTTTTTTTTTATTTAATTTTGTGCCAAATATTTGCAAATTTATCCAAAGATAATGGTGAAGAGAAAATGTGCAGATTTTTAATTTCAGAGTTCCAGTTCCTGCTTTCACCTGCAATAAGAAAGAAATCACATGTACATGTGTTTTCACAGCCGCTGCCATGACACTCAAAATTGAGCTCAGGTGCATCCTGTTTCCACTGATCATCCTTGAGATGTTTCTACAACGTTATTGGAGTCCACCTGTGGAAATTTCAGTTGATTGGAGATGATCTGGAAGAGCACACACCTGTCTACAGAAGGTCCCACAGTTACCAGTCCATGTCAGAGCACAAACCAAACCATGAAGACCAAGGAATTGTCTGTAGAGCTCAGAGACAGGATTGTATCGAGACACAGATCTGAGGAAGGAGACAGAAACATTTCTGCAGCATTGAAGATCCCAATGATCACAGTGGCCTCCAAAACTGCCCCAAAAATAGGTGGCGAGCTCGTCGCATCAAACTTAAAAAGACTTGAGGCTGCAACTTGTGCCAAAAGAGCTTCAACAAAGTGTTGAGCAAAAGCTGTTTTCTTTTCTTTTATTCCTTTTGCTGAAACATCTGCAGCATCTGTGGTATTTAATATCACTCAATGCTGCTCTGCTGCACATCATACGCCAACGCTGTATTTGAATCTGCTCTTGTCAGGTCTGTGTTTCGATATTAAAGTGATAATTCACTTTGAATGAACTTCCTGTTATCATTACCTTCTCAATCCAAACACAAACTCTGTCACTTTCCATTAGCAGGTCTTCTTCCACTCTATAAAGACTTGACTCCAGGTGGAACTGCACGGTGTATAAAGAACTTTGTTGGTTTATGTAGCACCCTGGTCCTGGTAGAAGGTTGTTGGTTTCATTGTGGACTTTTTTTGTATATTAGTGACATGACAATGAACCCAATCTTGAACTCGTTGATGTTGAGAGGAATAAATGATCCACTAGGGGGCAGCAGCGCTCTTCTTTCCAGACTACTGAGATTCTTCAGATATAATTCGGGTAAAATAATGTTTTGCTGGATGTTGAATGTATTGGAATGTTTTTGGAGTTTTTCATGAAACATTAAGAAGAGCAGGGGAATCTTTCTCCACCCCCCTGTCCTCTACATCTGCCTTTTTCACTCCAACTACCTGCATGTCTTCCCTTATCAAATCCATGAACCTCCTCCTTGGTCTTCCTCTTTTCCTCCTTCCTGGTGGCTCCATCCTCAGCATTCTAATACTGATATACCCCATGTCCCTCCTCTGCACATGTCCAAACTATCTTGTCTCCAAAACGTCCTACATGTGCTGTCCCTCTAATAAACTCATTTCTAATCCCTTCCATCCTCGTCACTCCCAACGAACATCTCAATATCTTCAGCTCTGCTACCTCCAGCTCCAACTCCTGTCTTTTACTCAATGCCACTGTCAAAATACTTTCTTAGGAGAATTAAATTTAAAAAGTAAAGCCAGTGGAATCTACGTTTGGTGCAAATGTCCAAACCTTTCAACTTCATGCCAGATTTCTGACTTTCTCCAGATAATGTGATAAAAAAAAAAATACAAATATTGTTCCTCATCCAGAGGACTTACAACAGAGCAGTTAAAAGGAGCAGAATAGCAGAATGATCACACCAGAAGATTCACACCACACTACATTACAGCTCTTCAGTAGAAGACTCTATATCTCTTGGTTTTGTTTTATTTTTCCTTCCATCACTCTGCGTTCTTCAAACACAATGTAATATTAGAAAAACACACCCAGGCTCGATTAATGCAGCTCTGAACCTACAACTTTTCCATCAATGTGAAGAACATTCAAAAGTCTTAATAAGCAGCGCAACACGCTGCAATTACGAACAATCCCTTTATTCGAAATGAGAGATTGTTCCAGTAATTATTCTGGAAAGAGAACAAAACTATTTCAAAGTCACTTTTATCTCAATTTCAAAGAGCTTTTATCTCCAAAACATGGACCAGTGGTAAATCCCGGAAGGCTCCAAAAAACTCTTTCAAGAGAGCACTGATACTTCATCGCAGACGCGAAAGATCTGAACATCTGAGCAGCTGCGGATTTTGTTCAGCGCAGAAAAGTTTATTTAAAAATAAAATAGAACCAATCAAATGAATGCAATCAGCATTTTTATTCTACTTATTGATTTAAGTCATCGATTAAATGAGCGCCAATGAAATTGATTTAATACAAATTAGTTTACATTTGTTAGACCCCATTTGAGTAATACAGGTGTATTTTTTACTTAACTGTTCTAATTATTTCAGCAGAATTTACACAAATGTCTGCATTTCAGCAACACAATATAGTTATTTATTCATTCATCAATGTCTTCATTCCTTCCTTCCATCCTTCATCCTTCATTCATTCACTCCCTCGATATGTGGAATTGTCAGAAATGTTTGAAGCTGTACATAAAGCAGTAAACAATCCATAATTCTTCCACCAATAGGATGATGAATCTTTGGGTCACATGCATTAAATGTATACTTTTTTTTTTTGACACATGGGGCTGTTTGGTGAAAAGTGTGTTTAGTGATGGGGGAAAAGCTCAATGCTTTGCTTGGCATGCACCTTCTCTCCATCTCAGACACTTGACCCATCACAAGGAGCTCTTAGATATCAAGATCGTATCCACTGTACTGATTGTGTGTTTGTTGATTATATATTTTCCAGTCTTTATTAATGTAGTTAGTCCTTTACAATGCAAATTCAGTCTTATCCATCACCTGTCATTTTTACAATGAAACCTTCAGCATTTAATATTTGTCATATGGTGGTTATTCCAAAAGAAACTCCATGTTTCTACTGTTATCATTAAGAACAATCAAAACACTTTCCTAATAGTTTCTATTATTCAAAAGATCAAAAGTGAACATACGGTTACACTATTTCGAAAAAAAAGCTTTGATCTCTGTACAGTTTCACCATCACAATCCAGTCTGTGAACAGATCAGCTAACATGTCTGTCTATACAGTATGTAAACATTCGCCAGGACATCAAGCGCCACAAGTCAACAGTCGATACAGGAACAGAATGAAAGATTGTGGAATGAATATCACCACATTTTACTCATTTTGTGTTTAGAAATAAACCTGAGCACAAAGATGAATAATCAGAGAGCAGCCTTGAGTCCTCGAATATACAGGAAGTAGAGAGAAGGACGTATTAAAATTGTTTAAAAACAATCAGAAAAAAAAACTTAGCTTGTGGCTAATTCAGATTTTCATGCATGGAGAACGCAGGGTTTGAGAGAACACCAACCCCAAAGTACTTCACTTTGGGGTTGGTGTTCTCTCAAACCCTACTGAGGAACATTACATGAAGCTCCTGAACTACATGATCTTATACATTGTCCGAATCTTTTAAAATAACAGTTCTGCGAAACGCCTACATGAAACCTGAACAGAATGTAAGTAAGATCGCAGTTCATCTCTGTACATGTTATGTATGTGTGTCTTGCTGACTTTCAGGAGTTGAAGATAAACATCTGAAGGCCTCAGGGTCAAGTACCATGGCAAGGAACTGCTGAGCAGGATTCCCATTTTGAAAGGACATTTCAATAGGAGGAGTTTGACCAGCACTAATGCCCAAGCCTGAGGAGGAGGTGCTGTTAAAACACAAAGATGTTCATGTCACAAAGAGATATTCATAGAGCAGTGGTGGCTCAGTGGTTAAGATGTTGGACTTTGGACCTGCTTATGTAAAATCCCTCAAGGTGAAGGCATCAGCCAACCAGCATAAATTGAACAAAAAAATTGTCCATTCGATTATTATAAACTGCATTAGGCAGTTATGGAATTAAGGGTCTTGTTTAGGGGTCCAGGAGAAGCAGCTTCAGATCCAAAGTCCAATGGCGTAACAACCGAGCCCCCACCTTCCCATCTTAGTCGAATCAATATTGGAACCACTCAATATTCGATCACGTAGTGTTTAATTACGCACACAATAACCCACATGCACACCTTTCACCATCATCAGAGCTGCAAAGTTGTTGGCTCTCATCCTCCAGCGAGAAGTGTGTGTTATATACACAACGCTGGATCGCCTCAGTCACACTGTAACTGGTCTGGCCCTGGACACACGCCTCCATTTTAGAAACACTCAGCTGGGACTGCAGGAACAGGTGCAGATGACTGTCCGACAACATCAGGGGCATCTTCAGCAATCTAACACAATGATGAAACCGGAAGGGTGGGACGTGTCAGATACGATCAGTGATTGGATTCTATCAGCGTGTGGGAACTGCGGCACATCTATTCCCAACTCACAAATCACTGCCCAATCACAACGGTCTCTCAGAAGTTTCCTAATCCAAAAATCTAATATTTACTGAATATAGTTATTGAACAGAAACATGTTGTTTCCCCACTGCTTTTTATCCAATTTCTGGTGCAGAGAGAGAGAGAGAGAGAGAGAGAGAGAGAGAGAGAGAGAGAGAGAGAGAGAGAGAGAGAGTGGCACTGGAGATTCATTAAATTACAAGGTTATGGAGAAAAAAAACAAGATCATAGTTGTTGGCACACATACGCTTCCAGAAACTTCTGCAGTCCCTCCATACGCCGGACCACCTGCAATCTGTTGTTGAGGCTGAAGAAAGGTTTTGCAGGAGAAAGTTTCGGCACTTGGCTGAGGACAGGAAAAGAAAAAGCATAAATGAGTAATAAACGAGTGAAGCATAATATGTAATGTAGGTCTCACACTGAAACAGTTTAATGGTAGATTCCTGGACTCAGTGCGCCCTCTAAAGGTGTGCTGTGGTAACTGGCATCATGTTAGCAGCAGAGCATTAAATGAAGCTTCTTTAGATGGACTTGTTTGTCCAGCACGTCCCACTGATGCTTGCTTGGATTGAGATCTGTGGACTCTAGACTAGAAGCAACACCTTGAACTTTGTGTTTTTCAAACCGTCCCTGACTGGTATGACAACAGAACACTGCCCAGAGAATACACTGTCTCTTCCGACTTGCCCTTGTCCCGAATGTGATCCATCAGGCCATCTTCTTCTCTTACTCCATGGTCCAGTTCTGATGCTCATGTAGCAATTGTTTAGGCCAGAGGTGTCCAAACCTCATCTTCACATCAGGGACAAATGTTGGGATCCCCCATTTCAGGGATTCCCTCAGGCATTTTTTTATGAAGCAATGCCTGAGGGAATCCTTGAAATGGGGGATCCCAACATTTGTCCCTGATGTGGAGATGATGACACTGGACCTAGCATCAGCCTCCAGTCAATGCTGTGCATATTCCAGACTGTGCTATGCTACTGCAGGACCCATAAACAACCAGTGAACCCTGGTCATCTTGCCACAAGAATATTTGAATGGATGAAGTTTTTGCTCCACAGATTAAACGATGATGGCCCCCTGTGCACACATCACAGCTTCAATAATTGCACAATTCCTGGTTACACCACAAGTCCAGAACAGACTGATGTGTATTCCTTGTATACTCATTGACATGTGGTATGTTTCTGCTCGATCAGGGAGATTTGTATCGTGTCAGGAATCTGCATCCATGAGGGAACCTAAATCCTAGAAAAGCACAAATTGCCTGCAGCACCAACAAACCTGCCTGAACTTTGCCCCAGTCCTGGTGGAGATAAATTGATCCACAACAACCAGTTCAATGGTTTGTTTCTATGCTGTGCTTCTTTCCCTGCACCCACTCAAAAGAGTATATATTTTTTTTTCCCGGAAACTAGCTGACAGTAAACCTTCTAAGTAGTTAGCATGGTAGCATCTTGCTAGTTTTTTGATCTTGAAATCGACCCTGGAGTTTACTCACACGAGAAGCGCATTGTCTTGCAATCTCTGACGCAGCCACACAAACTCACTGTATCTTCTTCTCACACACGAGGTCTTCTTCTGGAAACACATGCTATTTGTCTTAAACACAACAAAGAAAACATGAAACTCGCTGGTTAGACAGTTAACAGAAAAAAATTGTTTAATATTGCCACATTTTAGGATTGTAATCTAATGGCTATGGATATTCAGTTAATGTATAAACAGAAACACAGTTATAAAGACCAGGACAGTGAAGCTGTTTATATGGATGGACTGAAATAAGGAATATACTGTAGAGATGGAGGAGATGTTAATGCGTGAGAAGGATCTTTGGCCTTACATGAAGATAGATCTCATAGTCGATGTGCGTGTGCCAGAAATCCTCTTTGTGAAACCGGGGATCTCGTACCCTTACACTTAAAAATTCCTGCAACACATTTTCAAACGAAAAAAAAGTAAAGAAGAGAGAGAAAAAAAGAGAAATCAAATCAGGATTCTGTAATTAAAAAATGGAACCAGATCTGTGATTGTGTTTCAGACCCGTGTCTCCACACAGGTCAGACCAGGAACCAAACAGGAGCCAGCCCTAGTTTGGGCACTTAAGGGTCTGATGGGGTGTGACTAGATTTCACGGTCATGCAAAATAAATATTAGACAGAGAACTTTTAGAAAGAACTGCAGTATGTCTGGTGCTGGACCGCCGAGTCAGCATTATTATCATACACATCAGAATCTGATCACCATCACTGTCTGTGCTAGACGATCTTTGATGAAATGCGTTTCCTGGATGATTGGGCTTTTACTCGAGATCTGAATTTTACAATCTAACATTTTTTCCGCTGATTTTCTTCTTCTAGCTATTTTATTTCACTTTTTTCATTTCTCGAGTCAGTCCATAATAACAGACCCGATTCCTGACATCATTTGTGTCTGATCGCTGGAGAATCCAAGCTAAGCCTTTATCATCCTCACTACAGCTGCTAACTCTTCAAAACAGAGACATAAGACATTTCCCATTATGAATCTACTGTAACGTATAAAAAACTGTCCTTATAAGACCGAACAATACCTTTTTCATGAGACTGTCACTGGAGTCATCCATGTCCGAGAGGAGAGACAGGAACGCTCTGTAACGGGAGGAAAAAAATGAGATTCGGATTGAAGCATTCAGCACAGTGTTTAATAAGAAGTGGGAACATAATAAAGAGGATTAGAAATTAAGCTCTTTATACATTAGTGTACACAGAGAATCCGTGTGTTGATGCAATAGTGGGTTAGAGAAGGACTCTGGACCACAGGCTCTGGAAATTAACTCTGGATTACTGGCGCTGGGCCACAGGTTTATTAAAGACAAAGTGGAGCGATGTTTAGATCAGGTCTTAGCTTTAGTACAAATCCTGCTGCGTAACATATGCTGTGGATTTTGATCTTAGGGACCGGGCTGACAGTTTTTAATAAGTATTATTGGCACAGGAAAATATACAGCACTCTACATTCACTTTCCACAGCAGGCTGAGCTTGTTCACCTTTCACTGCTAAACTCCACATGCTGGATAAATACTACTCTGGCATCCTTACAGCACCATCTGACTAACTCCCATCTAATGCCAATGATTAAAAATGCTCACTTATATAATGTGCTGCTTGCAGGAAACTCCAAAGTTAAATATACGGACTCCATTCTTCCTAATGATAATTCTTTCTTATTTCTAATATAAATCCTGAGCTATTTACAGTCTCATTCACTCAGTGAGCTACGTTTTGCTCTCATGCGCAGAACAGGGACATAAGACGTTTCGGAAGTTTCAGTGTGGTTGAGGAACTTTTCGGAAACGATTGAAAACAAAACACCATTTTCAAATGAACCTGCATTAATGTACTGTAGATGTAGACTTGGTAATACCTGAATGTGTAACTTTCAGAAAAGTGGTCTTCTTCTTCTACTTCTTCTTTCGGCTGCTCCCTTTAACGGTTGCCACAGCGGATCATCCGTCTCAATACTACTCTGTCTGCCTCTTTCAAATTATTTACCTGCATGTCTTCTCTCACCACATCCATTAACCTTCTCCTTGGCCTTCCTTTTTTCCTGCTTCCTGGCGGCTCCATCCTCAGCATCCTCCATTGCCCTTCCTTTCATTCACACACATGTACTCTGTCTTACTCCTACTGACTTTAATTCCCCTTCTCTCCAGCGTGTACCTCCACCTCTCCAGGCTCTTCTCCACCTGCTCCCTACTCTCACCACAAATCACAGTATCATCCACAAACATCATAGTCCAGGGAGACTCCTGTCTGACCTCGTCCTTCAACCTGTCCATCACCACTGCAAACAAGAAAGGGCTCAGAGCCGATCCTTGATGCAGTTCCACCTCCACCTTGAACCAGTCTGTCGTTCCTACTGCACACTTCACTGCTGTCACACTGTCCTCATACATGTCCTGCACCACCCTCACATACTTCACTGACACACCTGACAATACCACAACTCCTCTCTCCACCCTGTCGTACGCCTTCTCTAAATCCACAAGCACACAATGCAACTCCTTCTGACCTTCTCTATACTTCTCCATCAACATTCTCAAAGCAAATATGGCCTCTGTAGTGCATCCATATTGGAATGCATCTTTTATACATCCTTTATTGTTTTAACTTGCAGGACATCCTTCCCAGCTCAGTCCCTCTGCTTGGCTAATCGGGAACAATGGTCTTACCCCTGGAGCACAGACGGTTAAAGGGCACTACAGTGGTAACTTGGCGGTGCTGGAGTTTAAAATCATGACCTTTCGATTAGCTTTAACCATGGAGCTACAATGTCCCAATAACGTGAGCTGAATATTAAGTACAGAGTTTGTTTTGTTTTGAGGACTGTAATATATGTAGATATAGACTCTAGCAAGACATTCACTTCATTCTATCTTCTTTAAAAAATATTTTATATTTTGGAATAAAATTAAAATCTTTCCCAGAAGTGTAAAAGTTTATTTCGAAAAGCCACAAAATTAGGAAGGGGACACAAATCGGACACATCTCCCTGTGTTGACGTTCCTGCAAATGCAAGGTGTGTTTTTTGTGTTTTACTGCCTCCTAGTGGTCATATAAGAGTCTAAGTGGACACTTTATAATGCATGGAATTTAAATGTGTGTTCAGATTTCGCAGTCGTGAATCTTCTGTTTTTCTGTTCATTATTATTTTACTTGCCAAAGCTATCAGGACACCTGACTTTTCCAGCCATCAGTTTTTTCTCCAAACTGTCACACAAATTTGGAGACACACAATTGTATATGACGTTTTTGGATACAGGACATTATCCAATTATACAATTACATTTTGCTTTCACTTAAACTTGAAGACTCAAACCTGTTCTAGAGTTTCCTTGTATGATCACAATACTAAACCCCATGCAGAAGAGTCTCTGGTTGGGACAGGACAGAGTCCAATCCATCATCGACAGAATATTTCCCCACCAAACTGTTTCATTGTAGAATGCCATGAGGGGTGGAGACACATTCATTATAACACAGAGGTTTATTTTTATTATTTATTTATTATTTTTGATGTGGATGATTTAAAACCCCAAAGGGAGGACATTATCCCCGTCTACGAGTCACTCAAGTCTGGACAAGATATTTCAGAACCTGAACCGACTCTATTATAATCCTTACTCAGCATAATGATACCATCTGCCATGACCAGGTCAGAACTCACAGGAACAGGAATATTATTAAAAATAATATCCACTTATATTTATAGGAAAATCTTTATTATTCCAGATGAGATCCAGAGAGAGAGAGAGAGAGAGAGAGAGAGAGAGAGAGAGAGAGAGAGATGTTCAGAGAGAGAGAGAGAGAGAGATGTTCAGAGAGAGAGAGAGAGAGAGAGAGAGAGAGAGAGAGAGATGTTCAGAGAGAGAGAGAGAGAGAGAGAGAGAGAGATGTTCAGAGAGAGAGAGAGAGAGAGAGAGAGAGAGAGATGTTCAGAGAGAGAGAGAGAGAGAGAGAGAGAGAGAGAGAGAGAGAGAGAGAGAGAGAGAGAGAGAGAGATGTTCAGAGAGAGAGAGAGAGAGAGAGAGAGAGAGAGAGAGAGAGAGAGAGACAGAGAGAGAGGCAGACATGTTCAGAGAGAGAGAGAGAGAGAGAGAGAGAGACAGACATGTTCAGAGAGAGAGAGAGAGAGCGAGGGAGAGAGAGAGAGAGACAAATGTTCAGACAGAGACAGGGTGTTCAGAGACACACACACATGTTCAGACAGAGAGACAAATGTTCAGACAGAGACAGGGTGTTCAGAGACACACACACATGTTCAGACAGAGAGACAAATGTTCAGACAGTGTTTAGACAGAGACAGTGTGTTCAGAGACACAGAGAGACACATGTTCAGACAGTGTTTAGACAGAGACGGGGTGTTCAGAGACACAGAGAGACACATGTTCAGACAGTGTTTAGACAGAGACGGGGTGTTTAGAGACACACACACATGTTCAGACAGAGAGACACATGTTCAGACAGTGTTTAGACAGAGACGGGGTGTTTAGAGACACACACACATGTTCAGACAGTGTTTAGACAGAGACGGGGTGTTTAGAGACACACACACATGTTCAGACAGAGAGACACATGTTCAGACAGTGTTTAGACAGAGACGGGGTGTTCAGAGACACAGAGAGACACATGTTCAGACAGTGTTTAGACAGGGACAGTGTGTTCAGAGACACACAGACACATGTTTCGGCAGAGACAAAGCCACAGCCCGTAGAGAGCCACGTGTTCAGGTCTAGGTTGTGTTCGCGGCTGCCCCCCACGCGCTGTTTTCTCTTTTTAAACGGATTGGCTGTGCGTGATGACGCAGTGTGGGCGGAGCGTGACGGCGCGCAGGTCTCTAAGGGTTGATATCAGTGCAGGCCTGAGGTTGATGTGGAGTGGCGGAGTTTCTTCACCTCGGTGCAGATTGGATTCGGTTATAATCCGTTGAAGGTAAACGGGTGTGGGAGCAGTGCGGGGCGAAGAGGAGGCGCTTAGGCCTGGGCCTGGGGTTCGGTTCGGGTTTAGATTCAGAGGAATTCGGTCTTTGGTCTTCTTTTGTTCACTGCTTTTCGCGCCCATGCGGCTTCCACTGTGCGCATGCGCATCGAGAGCGTCCTGTTTATTCTACTTCTCCTATTAAACGGTGTTTAAAGATGGCGAGTGTGTGTAGGTTAATTAGGATCATTTCGTGTGTGTGTGTGTGTGTGTGTGTGTGTGTGTGTGTGTGTGAGAGAGAGTGTGTGAGAGATGGCCTTCTGCTGAGTGTTTGTTAGCACTTAGCCGTGTGTGTTAGCTGTGTGATGTAGTAAACTCAGGCGCGTGTTTATGAAAAATATGAATATTTATTACATAAATGTTTACACGCGAGGTAATCATGTAGTAAATAATCGATAGTGTAATCACTAGAGACTCTGAGCGGCTGCAGGGATTAATAGCGCTATACGCTACTGCTGCGGGGGGCGGGGCTTAGGGTGAGGGACAACCAGCAGCGGGATGTGGGACTTGATAACGGGCTAACTAACACACACACACACACACACACACAATCACAATCTCTTCCAACTCGCAATCTCTCTCGCACACATGGAGGTAAAGAGGTGTTTGAGCTCAACACACACCCCTGAGGTGACCTGGATCTCCATCATGAGTCCTGGTGTGTGTGTGTGTGTGTGTGTGTGTGTGTTAGGTTAACATGGGAAAGAAACAGACCAGCAAGTCAAAAAAGGATATGGAAGAACCTGAAGAGTTTGTGGTGGAGAAGGTGATGGACCAGCGAGTGGTGAATGGAAAAGTGGAGTTTTTCCTCAAGTGGAAAGGATTCCCAGAGTGAGTATGTTCTCCACGGCGAACACTGGGAGACTCCAGTTAAACCCACTGCTGCTTGCACTCATTATTTATTTCCCAGAAGCTCCTGCTGAATGTTGTAGAACCCTGTAGTTTCATCCCTCACTGTGTCACTGCATTCTTCAGCACTGATAACACCTGGGAGCCGGAAGAGAACCTCGACTGCCCCGAGCTGATCTCCGCCTTCCTCGAGTCCCAGAAAGGCGTGGTGGAGAAACCTGACTCCAACAAGAGGAAGTCTTCTACAGACGAGCCTGAGACGGAGGAGAGCAAGGCCAAGAGGAAGAAGGAGCTGGTGAGTGCAGGGTTGATGTGTTTCTCTTTCATGTTGGAGGACTTCCTCAAACTCCCTCTTTTTTTTTTTTTTTGTTATTTTGCAGAATGAAAAGCCGAGAGGGTTTGCCAGGAATTTGGAGCCGGAGAGGATCATTGGGGCGACGGACAGCAGCGGAGAACTGATGTTTCTGATGAAGTGGTGAGAGAAGATCTTTTAATATGCTATCTCATTCCTGTTTTAGAGTAGAAATGTTGATAACCAGTGTTGAGGTTAATGCACAAGTTTATTCTTGTAGCTAATTGACTTTTGTTTGGGTTTTTTTAATATCGGATAATGACCTTGTGTTGACCTTCATTACACAACCTTCATTCAAGATCATTGAGGATGATGTACTTTGGAGAGACCCAACAATAAACTTGTTTCTCCAGTTTCTTTCGAGTGCAGATTTGCTGTAATGTTTTCTGCTAAATGAAATGACGATCAGAGCGGTTATGGATAGCTAGTTTCAATCGTACCCGCTAATAACCGATTAATCAACCGATAGTTTTTACAATGGACACTGTGTTAAAAAGAATAGTAAAATCTGCAAAAACAGTTTTGATCATGAAATTGTGCTATTTGAAAAACATATTTACTATAATTCAGTTAAACATGGTTAATAAATATAATACAGCGCTCTCCGTGCAGCGCGTAGTCTCGTGTGTGTGTGTGTGTGTGTGTGTGTGTGTGTGTGTGATGATAAACTTCGAGAGCGTTATGAAGCTCGTTCATGCTGAGACCAGGTGTTTGTCGTGCTGCACACTCTGGACTCCTTCACTGAGTTTGTAGGATTAAAAAGTGGCTAAAATCCACACAGTGGGAGAAAATGGCATGATCTCTACGTATGAACCCTTTTGTACACATTGGATAGAGGTGATGTGAGCCGACAGACGGTGGTACATTCCTCCATATCTCCACAACCATGAGGTTGTCCATAAGGTTCCTGTTGCATTTGTTTTTGAAGCTCTGAGATCTTTCTCCTTGCTCAGCAGTTTGAGGTCTCCTCTGGTGTTCTGCTCCCCATGTTTAGAACATCAGTGTGAGCATTGAAATTGCCTCTGAAGAGACTCCTGGATGAGTGTAATTAATGTTTGCTGTCATTGTTTATTTATTAAAAGGCATTAGAGTGTAGAACAGAACTGATCCCCCACTTTGTGTTTGTAGGAAGGACTCGGACGAGGCAGACCTGGTGCCAGCTCGAGAGGCGAATACCCAGTGCCCGCAGGTAGTGATTGCGTTTTATGAGGAGAGGCTAACCTGGCACTCCTGCCCAGAGGATGAACAGCACTAGTATTCCACACCCTTGTGTACTTTTCCAACCCAAAGGTTCTCTGGCTGAGCCCCCGTGTGCACCCTGAAGGTGTGGGTCTCGCACCGTGGCCAGCCTGAGCCTCACGTTCCCGCGTGCGTCGGATCGACACGCCGCACCCCCCAGGAACAATCCGTTTCTGATTTTAAGATTTAAGAGGAATCTATTTGTTGTGTTTGGCTGCTCGGTCATTTTATTTCTGTTTGATGCTTTTGTGTATCTGTAGATCTCCATGTCCCCATTGTCCCTATCGTCCAGTGTCCTTAGAGTTCAGTTGCATTGGGTTCGATTCAGCCTGAATAGTTCCACTGTATATTTTCTGTACATATTTTTTCAGAAAAGTTTCAATTAAAGGTTTGTGCCTTTCTTTTAACCAGCTGCTGTCCGTGTGATGTGTTCATTCACTCCAGCTTAACTGCAGTGCAGATGTTCTCACCTTTTTACAGGCTACGTCGACACAAATCCAGATAAAGATGGAAAATGTTTGTAAAAAACTGCACATGTGCAGAAACATGAGACTCTTAAAATCGTGTAACTTCTGTCTGGTGTTTATTTACTACTTGGCTCTTTGAAACGTTGTACAGACGGCTAAAAGTTTTCACAAAATCAGTTTTTAAATGTATCCACTTTTTAGTTTTTTTTTTATAAAAGCTACCTTTTTATTGCCTGAACAGCATCACCGTGTGGCCGGAAGACCAAAACGCGGATATGCGTTAACATGAATGAATGTGGACAGATCAGAGGGATTCATCACTTCTGCACAGTGATGGTGCTGGGGTTAGAACTCATGACCTTTTGATTAGAAGTTCAGCATCTGGTCTACTCTGCCTGTTTTTTTGTGGCATGAAAGCTAAGCAGCACTTTCTTCTCTATGAATTGCTTCACTAGCTGTGCGTAACAGGACATGTTTGATTTTCTCTTTAAATGCTTTCCCCTCTCAATCCTACTTCTGTAGATCAGCGATACACTGTGTTCCTGGAGCAGGACCAGCCATTTCTTCTCGTTCTGGAACTGACACCATGTTTATTAGCATGAGATGCTATGGGAAGCTTCCAGATCCCATTTGGTTGCAAAGGCACAATTGTGCAGATCAGGCAGATGGCTACCCAATCTGTCTACCCTTCCTGATTTATTTTTTTTTCCTATACACCATCACAAGGTTTTCTTTTGTATCTGTAGATATCATCCATTCACTTTACTTTAGGTTGCCTCCAGTTGCTGCTTTTAGAGCGAATGTTATGATTCAAATGGAACCCAAAGTTTTTCATCTTTATTTTATGATTTAATCGTTTCTTTTCTGCAGAAACCATTTAAAACAAGAATTATACATCTGTTCCTAATGATTAGCAATTTCGTCTGTAGGTTGATCAGGAAGTTAAACAGATGAGGAGCCGAGGTTGTGGAAGACCGTTTCATGTCACAGGTCCTACACCGTGGCAAGACCGAGCACGGCAACAAGACTCTAGGTAGTTCAGTACTGCATCAGCAAGAGCCCTTCCAGGTGAAGATCTCAAAGCAGAAGTTCTAAACGTTCCAGATGTGCTCTTCAAGCTATTTTGAAAGAAGCATAAAGAAGCCGGTGATGTTCAGAAGCATGGTGGTCGGCCAAGGAAACTTAACGCAGACACATCGTACTCACTTCCCTTCAACATCAGATGTCCTGCAGTGCCATAAGCAAAGAACTGGAGGAAACTAGTGAGACCCAGATAAACCCATCTACAGTCTGGAGAAGTCTGCCCAGAAGTGATCATAGAAGAATTGCAGGTAAAAAGCCAAACCTCCAATATGGAAACGAGGCTCAGTGTCTCATCTCTGAATGAAAACAGAGGAACTGGGGGAAAATGGCAGCAGATGTTCTGGACTGATGTCTGGAATATTTGCTGAAGGTCTAGAGAGCATTACAGTAATGAGTTTCTGCAGGCAAGAGTGAAGCATGGTGGAGGTTTCCAGCAGGATATGTCATCAGAATTATTGCAGAGAAATTCGGGTAGATACGGCGGAGGCGTTTGATTGGCCCTTAATTTATTCTGCAGCAGGACGTCGACCTCAAACATACATTCAGTGTCATTAAGAGCTAATCTTCAGTGTAGAGAGAAACAAGGAGTTCTGGAAGTGATCGTTTTGGCCTCCACAGAGTCCTGATGTCGTCAACATCAAGTCTGCTCTGGATTAGATGAGGAGACACAAGGATTTGAGGAGCCTTCATCTGTATATACTGCATATACGCAGTGCTGCAACTGATGTAGCAAAGGAAGAACAAGATTAAATAACTGTTTTTCCCCCACCGATTTCATGTATTTCGTGTTTTATTTTTATATATACAGTGGTGTGAAAAATGTTTGCCCCTTCCTGACGTCTTATTTTTTTGCATGTTTGTCACACTAATGTTTCAGATCAGTGTGACAAACGTGCAAATTAAGAAATTAGGAATCGGGCAAACACTTTTTCACACCACTGTATATGTATATAAAATGTCTTACAAAATTGTAGAAACTTGGAGTCTGTTATCAAAAATGATGATGGATGAACAGTTTAATTCTGGTCTCTGCTGAAGATGGTCTACAGGTGCTTGGGTGAAGATTGTTGCATTGACAGGTACCTTCTAGCAAACCAGATTAATTAGACTGCATTTAATTATGGGCCAAAACAAATGATTATTTTGATAGTTGCTTAATCTAACGGTTATTTTTGCTTAAAAAAATGTGTGTAAAAAAAAAAACCCCAACAGAAATACAGCATTTGAGTATGAAGTGTGTGCAGGACTGAATTGATTATTTTGTATACATCTACTCAAGTGAGGAGCAGTCACATAGTTCCAGTAGCAGGAAGTTGAATATTGTAGCTCGTTCTGAAACATCATCTTTCTTTCCTTCTGTAAGATTCAATGTTGAATCATAAACTTCAAAAATGACTTGATGTCTTAGATTTAGGTTCCAGAGAAGTCTAAAAAGGCCAGTATGAAGGGTGAAGCGATTTGTGTAAATCAACTTCTGTATTGTATTTGGTACATTTTTTGTTTTTAGAAATTATATATTCGACAAAAATGTCAATCAATTACATTTTTGTATGCTTAAATAGGATATACAGACATTGAAAAACAAGCGTTTGAATGTAGCAAAGCCGCGGTAATTCACGCTTGTAAACAGAGGTGTCACTGTTGTAGCAGTTAAATGCTATAAAAAAAGAGAGGATTGAAATTGATTAAATTAAAAATATTCATTGGTGTACAAATGCATCATCATTCGCTGAAAACCACAACAGTGAGTAAAAATGCGATCGTTTACTGCTACTGTTATTTGCTGCTTTTTTATTTAGTGTTTGTTCGCACCGTTTTCATAAAATCCACCACTGTGCCACCTGATGCTCAGGCGTCAGGACAGAGCAGATCCAGTGCGACGTTGCTCACCGTGCTGATGTTTCACCTTCATCCTGAGGTACTTCCATCCCATACAAGTTCCGTGTTGCATAATTGGCAGGATTTAGTTTTTTAATATATACACATAAGAGTATTGGGACACCAGATCTTTCCTGCCATATGTGGTTCTTTTCCTAACTGTTACCTCAAAGCGGGAGGCACACAATTGTAAAGGACGTCTTTGAATGCAGTATAATAACTTGAAAACCCAAACCTGTTCCAGCATGGCAATGCCTCCATGGAGATCTGCTTTGTGTTTTGGAGAGGAAGATCTTGAGTGGGCCTGCAATAGAGCTCCAACCCTGTTGAACACCTTTGAGATGAATGTGAACGCACCCCAGGAACCTCCAGACCTACACCAATACCTGACTTTACTAACACCCTTGTAGCTGATGGACACATTACCCCCCACAATTTAGTGGAACATCTTCCCAGAGGAGTGGAGAGCAAATTTATTCAGAAAGCACATACACACACTTATAACCAGGTGTCTGCAAACTTTTGGGAATATAGTATGAGATTATATATAAAATCCACACACACAGTATATCCAAAAAAGACTAATTTATAGAACAGCCTTATAGGTGGTCATTTTGTTTGTTGTTTATCGTCAAGTATGTTTATTATTATTATTATTATTATCATCATCATCATCATTACTATATTTATAAAAGCAGTTAAAATGAGAAAACGTGGTAACGTGTAAAAACACAAAAGAAATCATTTTCCTCACGTCATGAAGTCTGGGAATCTTTGCGTTACGGATATTTTGTATATGATATATTTGACAGGTAAATTCAATTGTCAGTTCGGATAAATCCGCATTTTAAAACCTCATCGAACGTTTCGATTCTTGTCTGTCTAAAGAAAATAAACCAGAAATTATCAGTAACGATGCAATCGTGTAAAATCCAGGCAAAAAATAAAAGTCAAAACAGACATATTGATGAAACATGGGGACTCATTAAGGCCATAGTGGAAGTCATGCAGTTACAAACACCAGCATAACAATTGCATAAGAAGCGAAGTTGCGTCTCCAAAATCTATGCAAATTTCACCACAGAGGAACATCCAGTGACCTGCTTTTTCTCCCTCACATGTCCAGTAGGGTCATGTCTATTGAGAAAGTGTGTTATTTCTGCAATAATGATGATTATTGTGCTGGACTTTTGAGGAGTGGGCCTGAGGTACCTCCTGTGTGTGTTCTATCATCCATGTTCAGTGCTTCTGCTACACACAGTAAACGCAGTATATTATAACGCTCATCTGGTTTAAATATTTAAAAGGGGAAAGTTCAGTAGTCCTACACCAAGTAGCCCTTTAAAACACACGCACACATGCACACACACTACAAACACAACGTAAAAAAAAAACTAAATTAAACGGGTCTCAGCGTTTTTTGTCCTTCTTCCTCTTTGTAGTTTTGGCTCGAGTTGTGTTCATTTTCACTGCATTTGTTCGAGGTCGGACCGCCAGGTGCCCGTTCGTGCCACAGTGAAGTGTGTATTGCTGTGGGCTTAAGGTCTGTCCATGCTCGTCTCTCAGCTGCCTCAGCACAGCATTGGAAAGCGTCTTGAAACACTCACCGGTAGCGGACAGCGCCTTGCTGGTGCAAGTTCTTTCGCGAAGAAGGGCATCACGCTGTGCAATCAGTTCCTCCACCTCAGCCTGCAGGCCCAAGATGGCGTGTAGCTTCCTTTTTCTGCAGTTTTGTGCCGCCAGTTTGTTTTTGCCACGTCTGCGCACATCCCGCAGAAGCGTGGCCTCCGATGTGGAGAGGTCCTGACCTTCCAGCAGCTCCAGGAAGTCCTCCATCGGCATGTTAACGATTTCCGGGGCGGAAAATGGAAGCCCCAGAGCCTGCAGACGCCGTTCATCCCGGCTTGGCTCCTCCGGTCCGGTTTCATCCTCACTCGTTACTTCCTGTTTTATAGCTTTTGGGGATCGGGTCCTGCTTTGTGGCTTACTCTCCTCAGAGGGCCGAGATGAGTAGTTGTGGTCATGCCAGATTATCTTGTTCAAGCTTTCCCGTGGCCAATCGTAGCACGATGATGCACACGCCCCACCGTTACTGAATAGGGACTCTACTTCACTGCTGTAGCCCATCGCTCCACCCTCACAAAACGACTCGGAAGAGGACATTGAGGCTGAGGTAGGGCTTCTGGACTCAGTCTCCAATGACAAACCAGAATCAGAGTCCAAATCCTCGAGCCATGGAGCATCCAATCTGCCATCTACTGCATTTAGTACCTGCTCCTCCACACTAGCCAGGCCCTCCAGACCCAACAGATTTATCTGCTCAAACACTGCCTCATCCAAATACCCACCCACCCTGGAGTGAGAGCCATTTCCTAATGAAGAGAAAAGAGGCAAAGCCACGGCAGCACCTCCGGGTGCTCGAGGTGTGTCTCTATTCGATGAGTTAGTAGATTCCAGGCTGAAGAAAGCAGGTGTTTGGCGGGGTGTGGTGTGTCCTCCTCCTCTTGGTGGATCTGGTCTGTAATCCCCACCATTGCTGACCGTGGCATCGTGAAGGCTGACGTTGTAGCTGATTGGGTCCATATCTGGGACATGCTGCGCAATCAAAGACTCAAATTCCTGTTGAGGGGGAAGGAGTGGGAGGGTGTTATACCACTGGTCAGCATATTCATTGCGATTACATTAAAAGCTAAACGACTCACGACTCAAAAGAGCAATGCTAAAAAGCATGTAAATGCTGTACATTGGGATATTCACTGACGCACTGACTGACGTGTTTGTCTTGTTTATAACCACTGTTGCTTGAATATGAGGGGGTATCAAAAAGTGTCTAGACTAATGGTGTAACTGGTGCTGTTCTGACCACAGGTGCTACCACGTCTTAGATTTCAGCACGGACAGCGAGTTAGAACGAAGAGCAAACGTGAAATTGTGCAAATCTGCCACAGGGACCTCCGGGTGCTCGAGGTGTCTCTATTCGATGAGTTAGTAGATTACAGGCTGAAGAAAGCAGGTGTTTGGCGAGACGTACGTTTGATAGACGGCGAAGCTGCAACGAGTCGTTCGAGGTGTTTCGAGTGGCACGCGGGCTTCAAGAGCAGAGGAACGTCACAGGAAGACGGTGAGAGATCAGGAGGACCTTCGACAAGCTCAACCCCCGATAATGTCGCAACTATTCGGCAACTCGTGCATAATGATCGACGGAGAACGACCCGCACACTCACTTCCGCACCCACACTACTCTCCTGCGGAGTCTGTCCTTTTTCCCGAAAATGAAGATCCAGCTGTGCTGACAACATTGCGGAGATCACAGATGATGCTCGATGCTTCGAAAAGTAGACTTCCAGACGGAAATAACGCAGGGTCGCAGGGTCTTACCTGCGAAACGCCCACATGCAGCACGCAGACGTGAGCGTTTTCAGGCGTTTCAGTGTGGATGAGCAACATTTAGGAAGCGATTAAAATCGACAGTGTGGATGTGGTGCGTTTTTTTCAAATAAAAAATGCGTTTTTCAAATCCGGTTTGGCCTAGAGGTAGTCTCGTTTTATAAAAAAAACAACACAACAACATTTGGACAAATTCTTCGTTGTATATTTTAGAAAACTGAACCAGGAAATCATATGAAAACAAATATTTTGTAAATCTGACTGGTCATTGTTTTAGAACAATCTAACAAAACACTGTCTAGCGTTAGTGAAGCAAAATCTTCCTGCCTCCACCTAAGCCCCGCCCACAAAGAAAATATCACAATGTTTACTAACCACAACAATACAGTAAGCATTTTGTACACGGTGATGGCCGAGGTGTAATGATCTAATGTGGTCAACAAACACTGTTTTTGGATAGACAGGATATGTTTTACATCAGCGGTCCCCAAAATTTTCTGCGCCACGGACCGGTTTAATGTCAGACAACATTTTCACGGACCGGCCTTTAAGGTGTGTTGGATAAATACAACAAAATAAAATGATACGACTATAAAAACTGGTATTTTCTAAATATAATAATAAAAGTGAATCCACTGTGTTGTTGTTTGTTCATTTTGCTAGTTGGGGGTTTGAATTTAGCGGTAAAATATTGTGTTAGCGACCGGAGCCACTTTAATAAGGTCATTTTCCAAAATAAAAATGGTAATAATCAGATAATAAATAAAACGGAAATATTGTAGGGGGACCACTGTTTTAGAGAAGAGAGACGAAGCCAAACGTCTGAACGATGAATATGTTGAATCGTTTTATCCTTTCATATCTGCTCACTTTGGTCCTCTTCGATTTTCAGAACAATAAAAATAATAAAAATTATAGTAAGGATTATAGTTAAATTGCTACTACCTGATCTTCACCCCAATTCTACACCAAATTAATTTTTTACATCGTTCATAGGAAAAAATACTCACATTGAAATCGGACAGGAAGTCAGGCCATTGAGAGTGAACTTCAGCACCAGGACCAGGGGGAAGTTGAACACCGTTACTTAACAGAACCTTTCAAAAAGAGCATTACACACACACACACACATCATTACAGTGTTCAGACTATCCACACTACTACTACTACTACTGATGATAATGTGAGCCTACCTCCTGTTCCAGCGCTGAGCTTCGAGTCAGTTGGGTTGGTGAATCATCACCGATTCCTTCCTCCTCGTCTTTCACAACATCCTTTTGGAAATCGGCAGAAACAGAGAACGCGTTAATAGGAAACTTTAAACCTCAAATCAACATCAAAAAAAGTCACAATGGCGCTCTTCACATGGACGCGAAACCAGCTCGTGTTCAACCTCGCATCGAGAAATGTCAAAGAGGAGGAGAAACCGGAGGACGAGTTCTTCTACCCATTGTTTACACCACTGTTCTGATCCACTCACTTCCACACAGAGGACAAAGGAATACAAGAGAAAACTGGCTAGAAGAGAAATCTTAGTGGCAGATTGGTGTCATTACTGCTACACACACACACACACACACACACACACACACACACACTAAGGCCTGGACCACTTGCAATAGTTTTGTACTGATTTGTTCTGTAGATTTGGCATCAGTACAACAATAAATATATATTTTTATCAGTAACTCAGTGTGTGTGTGTGTGTGTGTGTGTGTGTGTTTAAATAACAGATGAGGCACAGCAGATGTCACAAGGCCCTACTTCACACAACACTGATATTTCTGAGGTCTTGTAGATGTTGTGAGATCACCGCTTTGATGGCTTCTGTCAGTGGGAACAGAGCAGAAGCTCCGGAGGTCCATCAGACCACCAGGAAACTGAATTGAAAGTAAAATTACACACTAACGACCATAAGGGCGTTTTTTTGTTGTTGTGCGTCTTCATTAAACACAAACACGTGTAAACTCGTGTGGATCCTCCAGAGATGCGGGGAAGCTAAACCGGGCTCGGTAACACACTCACTCCCCCCGGGGGTCTTAACTAGGGCAGTTAGAAAGCCGTGTGGAAGCCGCTGTGGACCGGAACCGGATACCGGCTAAGCGGAAAGCAGAACAGACTCACGGGATGGCCGCCGGTCTCATTCCCACGGGTTCCGTCAGTCGTGTCTCCATCGCCGTCATTCCCCCGAGTCTCCTCCGGGCCGGTGTCGGTGGGTACC